>JAIPRL010001931.1:5409-69879 GCA_025469235.1 Pemphigus obesinymphae
TTTGTTTATTTATGTTTCTGTGTTGCTGTGAATTTTTATACTTATTAATTTGTTAAACTATTTATTGAATTATTTGTAACAGCAATACACGAAATCGTAATTACCTAGGAAACCGAGTTACCATTTTATTTACAGTAGTTACCCTTTTTTCCATAGTTTTTAAGTACTTACACACCCACACATATACACACTATACACACTCTCACATTTACATAGGCCCTAGTTTTCCTCGGCGACCCCGGTTAGGAACTCTAGGGTTCTATCCACGCACATACACACTGTGTGGCCGACCGAGTCGGTTTAAATAAAGTATTAAGTGGTGCGCACGAAGCATTTTTGGTGTCCGGTGTGCGCGTATTATTATTATACGCCGCCGGCCCGTACATTTATTTTTCAAAATTTGATAAAAAATTTAAAACTTTTTAAAATTTAAATGTGCTTAAATATTTTTAAATTGTTATATTTTCATTTTACTTAAAATTTCTGAAAACTGACTTATTATACAGAACAAAATTCGGATGTGTATATACAGAGTCTTAAAGTAATGAATTTAATATTGGGAAAATCTAAAAATATAATTAACCAACAGAAACTAATTATCTACTAGCAAATATGTGCATACTATAGTATAAACTATTTGGAGCACACTATCTACTAGAACTATATTTTAGACCCAGACATAAAAAAGAATAAATAGATTTAAAAACATGCAGGTCAAATTAATTCCATGATTAACTTACAATCTAAAATATTACCAATTATCAACATTTACCTAAATGTAAAATTATATTTTAAAAAGGTATATTTCAACAATTTATGATTTTAAAAATTACTTCATTGCCAAAAAAATAAAATACCATATCTCTATCTTTATTTCAATATGCTTAAGTACACTTGCCTTAAATTTTTATAGATTTTTTTTTAATATACTTACGGGAGGAAACGTCGTTGTCTGGTTGAACGTTATTGGCAGATTAGTGGTCGTCTTGTAAATTGTGGAAAACTGTTTCTGTTCGTTCTTGTTGATGCTTAAGTTCACAAACGGTTTGGGAGCGACTGGCACTAAAATTACAATAGTTCAAAATACGGAATAAAAACATTATAGACAAAAAGAAAATTTTAAAATATAATAAATATATTTTAAAATTTACCAGTGATTCTCTTAGGACATTTCAAATCCTCGGTGGGCGAACTGGAATCGTGCGGGCACACGCAAAAGTATGTGTTGGGGTCTAATTGCCGACAAGCCGCTTCTGAGCCACACGGTTTCGTTTCATGTCTCTCGCGGACACAAGTCCCCACTCGACGACCGGTTTCTCCTAAAATATAAAATCTCATAAAATTTGTATAGGATCTATTGAAAAGTTATATATTTATGTATATATACAATTTATACATGGTCATTTTATTTTTGAACTTAAAATAGATTTCTTAAATACCGATTAATATAATCTAAAATTAAAAAATGGTAACTGTAATAGTATTAGTTTCATATTTAAAAATTACATACATATATTCATAAAATAGACTTGTGTGAAATTAAGTCTGTGTCTTGACTAGTAAAATCCTAGTAAAAACTAGTAAAATTAACTTCTTTATTTAACAGAGAAATATTAAAACCCAGCTCCGTATAGTGGGAGGTTTAAATAAATGCCACTAAACTTGTAAAGGACAATGTATGCTTAAAATATATAGAAACACGTATTATGTAGAAATTCAAATTGTTAAATGTGATCAATAATAACTTTATTTATTTGCAAACGTCATCTTCTGCATAAAATAGAAAACATACAAAAATTAAGCCGTATACAAATCGTTTATTACGTCCAGTGGCGTGGCGTGGATATGGGCAGTGTAAGCGTTGCTCATATTGGCACTTTGAAACAATTTGGTGTTTTTAACTTTATGCTCGTAATATCATGTGAATTACATAAATAATTTTGTATTATATTCTTATGTCATTTTTGAATAAACAGTTTATTTATCAATAAAATGTCGACCGAATAAAAATGTTTTTACACAAATTACACATATACGACAAGGGCCATATAGTCACAGAGTCAAAGGTAACTGCAGCTGTGTAGTCATAGAAAAGAATAGATACCATCTGACCAATAATAATTGTCACCCATACCCGTGTAAGCGATTTCGATTCCCTTTCCTATTACTTGAACGTTATGTCTACGATGTGAAATTTCACTGTAAAATGGAGCACAGGGGGGAAGGTTTTCGCGTGCAGGCGTTATTGAAATTTACTACAAAACATTATTCACTATGAGCACTCCATCCGTTTAAAGTTTGCCGTCGACCGACGAAAGCCGATAATGTTGCTGACGGTGAGTGCTATTGTCAACCGTCGCTACGCCATAACATGTATACGTAGTGAACTGTATTATCACATCGTTTTCACGTCATAGCATCAAAACAAGTTTATATAAATATTTTATTACGGACGTAAGATTATAAAGTGATCAATCTTCTGCTAAATTAATCATTTTAATATACATATGTACCAAAAAATACCATATTATTATTTACCGTCGAGATAGAGTCCGTGCTATTCGTGTAGTTTAAACATTAAAGTATATAGGTAGGCACCTATAAAGGTTGTTTAATGTTTTAAAAGAAAAAACCCATCAGTAGAATTTTGGTTTTCGGATAGTATAATATTGAGGATATATATATATAACGTGTTGAATACAATGATAAAATATTTCTTTCAATAAAATGATTTTTAGCAGAGATATTACTATAAAAATTAAATAAAAAAAAAAAATTATCAAAAATATAACATAATACGTATATCAATTATAATGTATACGATACTTAGGTAATCAGTGAAAATTCCAAGTTTGTAAAACCATTATTTTCGGAATTAAATGGAAATGGCCATTTTAAATATTTTTTTATTTTATATTTTTTGCTTTTTTTGATAGTTTTTTTATTCCACTATTATTGAAAACCTCTTCCTCTACCATCTTAATCACATTTTCTACCGGAAGATTGGATGAACGTAACGATTAGAAATCGAGAGCCGACCTTAGGAAACGGACAACGGTATCCCTGCTCCTAGCGTCGAGCGTTTGTTGAACGATTTTGGCCTTGCATTTACCCTGCACCTGGCCCCTAGCGCTTAAAAGGGCCTGGCAAAATTTTAGAAAATATACTGAATAGTTAAATACTTTTTCTCTTTCTTTTGCCAATTTTCTCCCATTTTCCTTTAAATTTGATTTGCTTATTTTCCTACCACATACCTCGTTCTACCCTAAAGCCCGCTCTATAGGAAATCCCTAGTTTTGGGTAAAATCTAAAAGTAATGTTAAAATTATTCACACTTTAAAAGAAAGTGATTGTTTAGTGTGAATATGAAATATATAAATTCACTTTTTTTAGTTGATATGGGGTATATTTTTTAGTAAGTGCTTACTATGTTGTTGACACCAAGTTACACCACTAATTAAGTTATATAAAGTATATAAACTATTTTAACTCTTAACTATTTGTATGGTACATATTAATTTACACTTATACGTCATCTCTGTGCAATGATAATATAAAAATAAAACTACAAAATCTATCGGATATAATTTATAATGGTGCTTATATACTTAATTAATGTTATTTTATTTTAGATTAAAACAATATTAACAGACACATGAATATATATATATATATATATATTTCGATTAATGTAAAAGTAATGAATAGTGGTTCAATGAAAGCACAAGTAGATTTATAGTCCCGATATACGCAATGAAACATGTTTACAATTTTCATGAGAAATTAAACAAAAATAATATTATATTTTCCTAATTGTGAGATCATTTATTTTGAAACATATTTATACCTTTATAACATATTGGGCCATCGAGAATATTCCCGAATGTATTAAAATATACTCATAGATTAAAAATAGTCTTA
The DNA here is from genome assembly GCA_025469235.1 of Pemphigus obesinymphae. Classification (NCBI taxonomy): domain Eukaryota; kingdom Metazoa; phylum Arthropoda; class Insecta; order Hemiptera; family Aphididae; genus Pemphigus; species Pemphigus obesinymphae. The sequence continues at coordinate 9,331 of JAIPRL010001931.1, forward strand.
CAATCTGTATAAAAAACTGAATACATCTATTTAAATGTATAATATCCATCCATATATATATAAGTATTAGCACTGTGTCGAATCGAACATTAAGATTTTAGTTCGGGTTCAAAATTTTAACTTCAGTTATACAAAATTCTAACTTCAGTTATACAAAATTCTAATCGAACTCAACATTATTAAAGATATCGAATTTGGCTGAACTATTTTTTATATGTGAATTCAAGTTAGGTTGTTAAAAAAAAAGGTTGACGATTTTGTTTTTTTTTTTTTGTTAATTATTTATTATTAACGTTTTGAAGGAAGTATTACATTTATTTTTGTAAAAAAATATATAGATTCTTTGTTGATAACCGGTGTTTTTGCTTTTTGTTTATTTTCGAAGTTCGGTTGGAGTTCAAATTTAACATTAAACTTTAGTTTAAGTTTAATGTTTAAGTCCGGCACGTGTTTGATTAACAAACTAAAAGTTCGGTTCGAGTTCGAGTTTGCTCTTGAACTTCAAATTTCTGGTCGACACCTAAATTTTAAGTTCGATATATATATATATATATATATATATACATATACAAATACATATATACTCATATGTACAGTATAATTAATCAATGATAAATCAAAGAAAATATACACAATGGAATGACGAACTATATTTTCAGATCAAAACTCGGAAAAGTAAGGGTGAAAACACTTAGCCTAACAGTATTAATGGAAATTGGGGAGGGGACCTTGAGAGGCTTAACCCCGTAAAAATTTGGAAAGATATAATTATACTATATATAAAGATTTTGTTTACATAAAATAAAAATTGATCATTATTTTTAAACATAATAATATGAAATAATATCATACTATTTTATATAAAATGTAGTTGAATCTAAGAACATAATTTTAATTTTAAAATAATAATATAGTATGTAATAAAATAAAAGCGATTTAACATTGCATGCGAATTCGTTTTATTTTATTATTCACTATATTATTGTTATAAAATTAAAATTGTTTTCTTTGATAAAAAAAATGATATATTTTTATATTATTTTGTAAAAAGTGGAATGGAGAATAGCCCCCAAGAATTTATAAGAAATTTGATTCTTCTTGAATAAAAGTGTAATATTGATATTTCCAATAGTATTATATAATATATATCATTCCTATAAAATTATATCAAAAAGTCTCAGTTTTGCAATATGATGTTTTAAGTGTTAAAAAACATTTACTAAAATTGCATGTATTCATCTTTTTCATAAAAAATGTATGACATTTTTATAATTTATACACCAATGATAGATAACACTTTTTTCCAAGACAATTTTAAACCATTACATTTATAAAACATTAAGAATTCTATGCAGCCATCAACAATGTAGGCAATTATAGATTAGGACGTAAAAATTGTCACTGTTTAAACGTTGTTTAAAAATGCCTATTGTATTTTAATAAGAATGATCCACATATGAATTTAAAAAATACGATCAATATTATCTAAAAACACGTATTTAAATGTATTTCTCTAAAATGCAATTAAATGCATTTTAAATGTAATATTTTTACGACATTAGTTATTGTTTTTTACTTTCTAGGTGTACGTAATGGTGGGAAAACGCAAAAGTCATCGAACATATGGTCCGATCGTACCTAAAATACATTAAACGTGGCAACAATGGATACCGACGACCTATTAAAATGAATTTACATTTCCTAGAGACTTGAGCGAAACGATATAGCATAGACAAGAGTCGAATTACCGACTGTAATTATTATTTCAAAGTGGTCGTAAAATGCTTGTTTACTCAAACACGTAAGAGGGTTATCCTGCGCACAAAGGATCTATTTTATGCATTGTCGCAATCCTAGTCGTTATTATTATTATTTAATTTGTATTTATTTTTCAACATACTCATGAACATATGTACCTTTAAGAAAATGTCAAACAACTCACGCTTTCCGACAAAAAATATATATATATATATATTTTAAATATTCGCAGAAAAATGTAAATAAAAAAAAAAAGGCCATTATAAAAACAAATTATATGAGGTTTAGATTTATTCACCCGAAAATTTCACTAAATATCCACTTAAATATATGTAAATGTATATCGCGTAAAAATAATTTTTATATACATTTTAAAACACACATTTACTTGTTCAAAAATAAACAAACATATTACATGTATTTATGTACTCGTTTATATCTAATATATATTTTTCATCTCTTTGTCATATAGACCATACAATTAAAAACGTATATTTAAAATTTAGAAACTTATTATATAATACAAATTATTTTTTAAGATAGATATCTTCTTCTATATTTTTTTTAAATAACAGTCAATGGCGTAGGAGAAGGGAGCATAGGGGGCCGTTGTCCTCTTAGGTATAAAAAAGCTATATTTTTGACCCCTCAAATAAAATAAACAATCATCATCAATGAAAACATGTATAATTAATATGTAACATATAATAATAAATAATATACTCAAAGGTTAAATTTTTTTAATCTATCAATTATTATCATTCTCCTATTATATATTATAATATTTGAATTATTGATTTTTTCATCATGCTGCTATATTAATATTTTCCACTTATATACAGGGCTCTGTATAATAATAAATATATGATTTTAGTAAGAACCAAAAAATATTATCTCAAAATAGTTCTATGAATTATACAATCTTATAGGATAGTAAAATAATAAAAATCATCATATATTATAGGATAGAAAAATTATCATGCATTTTATTAACATGTAAAAATAAATATACCCAAACGAGTTTTTAATAGCCTCATCTGAATAAGTCGTGGATTTTGTTTACTTCCGGTAAAAATATGAAAATGTACATTAATTTAATTTTAATTTATTTTTATGCTAATTTTGAAAATAAAATTTGATAAATATGAAAAATATTGTATAATACTTTATCAAACAAATAAGACTATTACCTATATTAAATAATTTATTCCATTTATATCCTATATAGGTATGAGCTTATAAAGAAAATTACTATGAAATATTATATTATCTCTATAGGCATTTTTGGAACAAAGTTTCACCAATTTATCAGAAATTATGTTCTAAAACTTGGACAACGTTTGTTTTTGTTTCACAAATCTGTCACTTAAGGCACATGTTTTTGATGTGTAATGACCCTAAGAACTGCGGTTCTTACAAATATCAGCTATTTCTTCGGCAGCAACAAAAAAATTTTGAACTCTGATGAAGCATTTTCCTTGATATTTTTCAACAACATAATGAGATTCTCAGCCGTTGAGACAGCAGAAGCGAGATCAAAACTTTTATCTTTCAGGTAAATAGTCAAGGGATGAGTTAAAGAAAACATTTCGTTAATCATAGCCATAGACACAATGAAGTCACCTGCACTTTTGAGAGTATTATAATAGATGTAAGCATTTTTAAAACTTTCGCCATTTCCACATTGTTTATTTTCATCTAAGCTCTAAGAAATAAAAATGAACATTTCTTTGAAGGATATAACAGCGTCAAGTTTTTCAGTCCATCTTATTTTACACAAGTTCTTCAAACGTTCTATTTTTGTTTTACAGTCCACAGTTTCCATGAAATTATTTAGGACAGCTTTATGTTTCGCAGAAGGCCTGAAGAAAGAAATGATATTTTTTATCGATCCAAGACAGTTTCTGATGAGGGTGACAGATCACGCTTCACCAACAGCCAATTTTAAATAATGATTTGCGCAATAAAAATAAGTACAATGCTCAAGTATACTGGTATCAGCAAGTATCACAACCATTCTATTCTTCACTTATTACAAATGCACCATTATAGCCTTGAGAAACCAAAAACTAAATTTGAGTAATATACGATATTGATCGCAGTCGAAGGCAGTTACTATTCATAATTTTCCTAGTACCTATATGCAATGACTAATTTAAATCAGGGCATCAGGCTGTTTAATTTTGGGCAAATGTTAAATGTTTTGGCGTTTTGCACTTTGGTGGTGAAATTAAACTACGTAAATATACGAATAAATCGCCTAGAGTATATTTAAAAACAATATTTTACTTACTTGATATAACTACCGTCCACCTGACAATCAAACGACGATTTCCAGTAAAATAAATGACAAACAAAAACTATAATACGAAATACAAATATCAAACATATAAATTCCGGGCAACCAAATACGGGCACGCTTGCGATATCCTATATATAATGACCTACTATCGACATGAAAATAATTACTAGAATATTATTCAAAACACATTTTTATATTACTGTTTAAAACACATTATTTTGTATGAACTTGAAAATATATTAAAAATATATATTGATATATATTATATCAATAATATTTTGAACTGATATTGTTTTCTTTAAATTAAATTTTTTCGAAACATTGAATATTTCCCCCGTTATTACGCCCTTTCTAAAATATCTTTTAAATTAAAAAAAAAAAAACGGTCAGTATGGGGTGGAAGCAACTCGCTGGTCGGATACTAACCTACTCCTGGTGGATATATTGCAAATATATATATATATAAATCAACGAAAAATAAATGATATTAGTAAATAATAATAATTTTAAGTAAATACAAGTATATTGTTTATTGTATATTATATAATATGTACCGTCAACTATACGTTAATCAAAAATGCCGTGTATGAATAAACTCTAAATGACCAAAGTCTGTATTAAATTTTCCTGTTTCAAAACCTAAAAGGTTTAAGTACTAAATAATAAATAGATAAAAAAATATTGTTCACATGGTTATTTCATAGGTCAATAATAGCACTATAAAATCGTCAGGAGCAGGTGTACAGATATTTTTTTTATTTTAAATTTAATATCACGGAGATTTTATTTTTGCAACTGCACTTAGCCGAATATTCGACGAACATTTGCGCTGTTGTATTATAATGTAGGTACGCGCGTGATATAATATAGTGCCGGACGTAAAAATATTCCGTGTATATTTTTATTTACTCCTATTAAGTTTATACGGCGTTTCGCTCGTGCAAACGATACGCAATAAAAATGTATAAAAATATTATTACGTGCGCTATCAACTATAAAGATATATAGTACTATATACACGACATGTAAACATTGATTTGAATGCCGATAAAACGCGTTTAAATGAAATATCCCTTTCGGAGACGAATCAATGTGACGTACCAAAACGGTAAATATTTGTATTCTTACAATACGTGCATCAATCGGAATATAATATATTACGGTCGAGGTGGATATTGATAGTCGTAGGTACACGACACGTAATGTCAACACTGGATATCGAAATAAGAATTCCTAAAGTTTGTGGAAGAAATGAAAAAAGTTATAATGCATACTCGTAAGTCGAATACGGCAATACAACAACTGTAATCCAAGGCACGTTTTTATATGTTACGTTCAATACATATAGTAATCGCGCATTATTTTTTATTTTATTTTTCATGTTATTAGACCTATTTTTGTTGAACTAGGCTCTGTGAATATGTGTGGGCGGAGGTTTTGAGAAGAAAAAATCAAAGCGGATTTCAAATTTGGGTTTTGATTTTTTCCGGGTACTTTGAGATTTATATTTTGAAAAACGTTTCAGGATTTTTAGGCAATTTTTGGTATTTGGGTTGAAAAATCGTTTTAACGTTCGAGCAGTAGGGAAAATGGGACAAAATGACCCACATAACTTTCAATACTATATAAATGTTCAATTTTATAAATGCGATAAATAAATGTACATTTATATTAAACATTTTAAATGTGTTTTTTTTTTCAATATCACATACAAATAAATATCTTACCCATTTACTATAGTGTAAAATGAAACAACAATAAATTCGTAACAACTAAATTTTTCCAAAAGAGTTACCAATTGGAATGTCATATTATTAATTATATGAAAATGATAAAAATTCGAATTCAAAACAAACAGGTATCATCAAATAGTTCTATCAAATGGACAATACTTAAAATTAATAGGTAATACATATCATTTTTCTACTATGAACGTTAAGTTTGATGTAATTTTTCATCATATCAATATTAACTTGAAAAAGTAAAAAGTATAAATATTTTTGAAAAATTCGTTAGTATATAGAACGTCAATGCACTTCGTTCATCAGTGAGGATTCTGGTGGATGGATATGTTGAATTTGAAACCAATAATAAATCTTTTTTTTTTCGAAAAAACGATTCTGAGCGAAACTCAGAAAAAAAACACCTACTAAATAATATGAATATATCTATTTTATGTATATCTACTGTCAATCATATATTCAGTATATAAAATCCAATAGATGAATTAACTCCAACTGTCTAACCCTGTATTATAAATATTCAGAGCTTGAAACCTAAAATTAACTCTTTTTTGACTTAAAAACCTCAAAATTTTAAAGTATTATAAATGGTCCAAAATTGGACAAAAATTTTATAATACATTTATATATATTTTATATTCACATATATATATTTTTGATGAAAACTTTAAATCCCTAGTTTTTCATTGTAGGTATATGGACTTACAGTCAAATAACACTACCGATTTTCCAGAAATTGTGTGTTTTTACATAATTATTCGTTAGTTTTTCCTTACACATTTAAAAAACTATTGAGTAAATATATAATTGCATTTTTAAAGTACCAAATAGATGCAATTTTCTACCTGAAAATGAATGGGCATGAATCAAATCATATAATTGGAGAACTCCTACTAGAATGTTCGAGTACATCAGAAATGATAAAAAAATAAATAAATAAAAATATATATCATTATAATATCAATGCATTTCTGGCTTCACTGAAAATCTAATAGTAAATGGTACATCTAAAAATTCGGTGTTGGTGGAAAAACAAGATTGTCCCAGTATACCAACATAGCCCAAAATTAAAATTGCCATATGTCCCAATTTAGCCGGGACTCTACCGGTTAGATTTAAATACATAAGTAGGACACGTGTTTTCATTAATGAATATTAGGTAGGTACTGTAAAATGGACTATTATGGATTATATTACTCATAAGTACGATAGTCGGTAGAGACTCCATTTATAAGAATGAAAGCAAATTTTGACATCTGTATAACTTTTTGAGACAATGGTTTTTGTTTTTAAAGTTAAAAATAAATAAAAAGTCATAAAAAGAGCTAATCAAATATTTTATCGTAAAATGGGATCACGTGACTGATTAGATTAAACAGTTTTAAAGAGAAAAAATATTGTATTTTAATTCAAAGTAAACTAAAAAAATTTGTAGCCCTTTTTTCCATTTTTTATCCTGGTTCTTTCAAAATAAAATATGGTAATCCTACCCAAAACAGACAATTTGTTTCGAATAAAAACTAAAACGAAGTTCTACATTAAAAATAATTTGATTTATTTTAAATATGAAATATGAAATTGTATTAAATTATTAATGTAATAAGTACTTATTATAAATAATATTTTTTTCTAGTCTTACAATTGTGTTGAAATTTAAAAAATAATATTCAATATTTGTAAACAATTAAAAACGCATATTGCATACATTAACGACAGTTATAATCATAAATTTCTTATGAAAAATCATGTAATTTATATCTATAAAATATTTCAGACTTTTTTTTGAGTACGTAGTATTTCTCGATATTGATGGAATTGGTTTTTGTATATGATGTACCACATAATGCATCCATCTTGCCACGTAATCCTCAGTTTGAAAACGGTTTTGATTTTTTCCTAGTTAAAATAATTTTTCATAATCATTTTGATTCACTGGTTTCAAATGGAATGAATTTCAAACGACATATATATAGAATGTAGATAGGCAAAAATAGGAAATCGATTAATTTAAATTAAATTTGTCGGCCATCTAATAGTGTTATCAAAAATTACACTTGTAGAAATCTTGATTATTTTACGGTGTTCAAATTTTTATAAAAGTTTCAAACATTTAAACCCCTCAGTTTTCTAGAAACGTTCATTTCTCAAACCATGATTTGTCTTATTGTCGTATATTATTAAGAAACAATACAAAAATTTTATTAATATAAAAATATTTTTAAATTACTTTTTAAATGTATTTAAATATTTTTCAATTTTTAGATTTAAATTTTTCTAAAAATATATGTATAATTATTATCAAGTTCTAAATGTATTTTAAACAATTAAATAATTCTATAATCAATTTTAATAAAAAATGTTGAACCTTCTATACTGATTTTATATAGAAACCTACAACTAATAAATCGAATGTATTCACTTAACTGAATAACCATAAAAACTAACGCTAAAAAGATAAATTAATATAATGAAAAATTATAATTGTTAATAGTTAATGTCAAAAATAATTAATTATACTACTTGAGTTAAGAAGTTTAAAATAATTATATTTTTAAATCAACTTGAATTTTTTAGTTAATGCTACCTTTGCGAATATTTGATTTAGATTTAAGCTTTGATGTAGAAATTGATTGTACTTATCTCTTTACTTTTTAATTAGTTAATGCCTACCATTCTAGATAGATTTAAAAACGAATCACATATTTTTTACTACTGCGAAGTTTGGGAATTTTATACTGTATATTGACTTTTAATGTGTCAACATGATAAAAATCAGACTTAAATCCGGATGTCAAAGGGAAAATGTTTTTTCAGTAAATGGTTTCACAATGATTTCGTTTCTTTCTTGTAAAAAATATTGAATACAAATAATAGAAACCCAATACAAAAAGTGTTACTTTATTATCTTTGAAAATATTTAGGGTCATCCATTATTTCACGATTTAAAGATTATATGGATAATAGAATAAGTCAAGTCATGTATTTGTTACAAAATATGAGTACCTATATATTCTAAACACAATATAAATACTTCTACCGACGAACTAAAAACCAAAAAAATCAAAATTCAAGTTTTTTATATTTATATATAAATATTCAGAGTAATAAGAATTCAGTTAGTATATATTAACTGAATTATTCGTCTTGGTCCGTTCACAATTTAACTGATGGACTAAATCTATTAACTATCAAATTTGTAAGTTATAGTCATGTTGAGTAATTTTTCGAGCATTGATATAAAATATTCGTGTGATCGTATAAAATAATTCATTAATTCATTTATTCCTTAAAAAAATTAATTTCGAAATCAGTTATTTTAATTTTATATAATTACTGATAAACGGGATTACATAGGGAAGTTTAAAAGGTTAATTGTAAATTTCGAAAAATTAAATTATATAAGCTATGTAATTTTAACCAGTACAAAAAAAAACCCATTTATCAATTTGTGTTTACAAATATATCAATATTTTATTTAAACTTTGAGTTTTTCAAGCTTTGTATTTCATTATTGTACTTGCCCCAATAGTTATCCAAAGTAAATCAAACTTATATAATATGACTTTATATAAAACACAAGTTTTCTTTAATAAGTACAAACATGAGGAAAAAATTAAATGTTTTAAAATTGCTCAGTTTTTCTGAATAATAAAATGATATAGTTTATAAATTTAATACCTATAACTTTTATTCAGAAACTAACACCTCCAAAAAATATGTTATTTAGAGGAATGATTCTGCTATGAGCCTCCTTAAATATATTGACCTGAGTATTCAGTTTTACTATAGTTTAATTTTCGTGTAATATTAAGAGAGATTATTTACCTAAGCTCTAAGATTTAAAAAGAAGTCATTTTTTCAAACATTTTTCTGAGGAAAAATGAAACAAGTTATCTATAAATTTTATGTTTTCTTATTTTACCTATATATTATATAAGTACATTTATAAACGTTTTGATAAGATATATTGTATCTACACTGTGTATCACTATAATATATTCCATATTTCATGCAGAGTTTTCGGATGTCATGATTTCTCTCAGAGATCAATGAACATTCAAAATTATTAATATATAAAGGTTTATCTAGTTAGTAACAAATAACTTTTAATATATTTTATATGCAATAGCATATTTATGGGAGGGGGGTTACTGGGCTTAACTCCAGGAAAAAAAATACGAATGTTTTTTTTCAGTTTGTTATATTATTATCATATTATAAATTATAATGTTCTTGATGAAATCAGAACGATGACTCTGAACTACATGGCCACAAAGAGAGCTACCATTTATGTTTTTTTTTTTGCTTAATTTTTACAAATTTTTACTAATTCATACTTTGGTATCGCAAATGATATGATATGATAACAATTATGTTGCATTATAAAATCAGTGAACGGCGAGGAACCTAAACAATGAACGTAACAATAAACAAACATTTGATAACAATTTATTCGCGGCTGTCCTAAAGAAGTATTTATGGGAAAGGGTGTCTCGGAAATATCTACAAAATACATCTTTGAAAAACAAAAAATAAATCTCATCGACTTTTTTTTTATCTACTTTGTCGACTAAATGCCGAATAATTTATAGTTTTCTGACTAAATTTTAAAATACTTTTATCAAAAGGTAAAAAAAAAAATAATAAGATTATCAATTTTCTGTATTTGCCGATGGTTTTCCGGAGGTTGAAGGGAGTAATCTTCCCCCCTTTCTAGACTATGGTGTTTATTATATATATAACAATTTGTTTCTATAAAAATGATAGTATTTTGAGAAAAATATTATATTGTGTTTCGTTTCTTTTTAAATCTAAATTATCATTTATCAGCTGTTGAAATATGTGAATAATTATTTGAAAACCTGGGTAATGCCCATAACCTATGAATTCGTTATTCAGTAAATATGCTTTTTATTCGTAAATCATAATATTATTATATTATTAGATTACGTCGGATACGTATTGTGAATTGTTTTCATCATTCGTATAAACTATAAGGATCTATGAAAAAATATCTGCTCTTAAGATAGGTAAAAAAAAATAATATCCGCTTACATAGAAATATATAGTCAATATAGTTAATACAGTCATTATTTTTTTTGTATCATATTATTATACCTATTTTCATTATTACATTATTACATGTGATGTTTGATATATATACCTATATATCAAAAATGCTAGGTCAATTATTCCATTCTGATTCCCCCTTCTAGGCGCCCACACATTTTTAAACTAATTATTAATTTAATAATCATACCAAATTAATATAGAATTGGAATAACAAAAATAATCGAACAATTAATGCAATTTACCATTCTAATTTTAAAAAAAAAACCTAGGTATTTAAAAAATTTTACAAAAATAAATTTGAATAACTAATTTTCGACATATTTACAAAAATCTATAAGATTTAATTCATATTGTAAAACTTACAAATACATGATCAAAAAAAATATATTTTCCTACACATGCGAATATTTTTTCCGCAGATATTTTCGCCTAGGTACTTTAATTTCGAGTGGATAGTTTTTCCGTAGATATTTTTCAAACTAGATTTTATAATATAATCTATATAAGGTTTTTTTTTTCATGAGTTTTGCAATAAATATTTAGAGGTATGTTTTATTCGATATTTATATACCTACTTAATAGATTCTAAAAAGTGATGATAAACGTAAAAACGCATAATTTGCAATAGATTTTGATTAAATTACTTTTTTAATATTATAAAAATGTAGTGGGAACCGAAGCTTCTACACTTAGCTACTAAAAAACGATCTACCCTTCCCCCTCCTTTAAATATTATGATAATTTAAATCATGAGAAATCCAGTACACTACCTATTTATATAAAATTGTTTTTAACCAAATAAAAACTTAAAAATAAAGACTTGATTCTAACTTTATCAGGTTTATTAAAATATCTGTAAAAAATTTGAATGAATTGTTTTTCAGAAAGTGTTTCCACCGATTTAAAAAAAAAAGGTTTTTTAATTATCTTGTAGTATGTAGTTTACCGTTGATTTTCGAATTTAATATGTAATCTACCAACATTTTATAAAATAATATTATATATTTTTTAACTTTTAGGAGATAACACTTTATATCGTCGGCCTAAATCGCAAATATCGTATCTCTGTTTCTTTAAATTTGATATTATTTGAAAAATTAAATTTGAGGAAACAAAATACTGTAATAATACTTCATCATTTGATAAAGGTCATATTATATCTGATTTTATAGTTTTACCCTCCTTTAAATCGAAACTCTAATCTATGCATATTTTTCATAACGTACCTATTTTAATTTACACAAAAATTTCGAATTTACATATTTTTATTTTAATACAATAAATATACTGCTATGAGGTTTACGTTCATTGTAAATATGAGTAGGTACTCACTTATATATATATTTATATTTAAATCTTGAACTCTGTATAACTAATTTTATGAAAGCCAAATATTTATTATGATAAATTACCTCAGACCTTATTGTGCATCTACTATCACTCACACTAATGTTATTATGGATGTTATTTCCTATGCAATATTAAAAATAATAAAACTTATAATATTTTCTTTCATAACCAATGCTTCGAAGTATAGTAGAAAGGTTGTACCTACCTAACCAATTATATATTACATTATATATTATGCGTATAATGTTAAGATTCATAAAAAATGAATAAATGAATTGTAATTCTCAAAACACAATACATAGTATTAAATATATAATATAATAAATAACTTACCCACAAACAATATTGCCCATAATTTACTATTAAAATCTCTCCTTTTATTAAGAAAGTAAGGACATTTAATATTATTATTTATTTATTTATTTATTTTTTTAATATGATATTGTAGAAGGTACAAAGAAACTAAATCAAACATTAAGTATAAGACATTGTAATAAATAGTATTAATTTGGTAAAAGAACAATCACCTTAGGGTATAAGGTAAATGTATAAGGGATACACACATACACACCTAAAACGCTGAAAATTGAATAAATATATACATTTTGGTAAAAATAACATTCATGTATTTTTTTACCAATGGACTTAATAATTTAATTATAGAATAATATATATAATAGGTATGTTTACTAAAATTTAAAATAAAATTATTAATGTTATTATATTATAATATACCTATTTATTTTGATAAACATTATATTATATTTTATATACTTATACTTAACGTAAATATTGATCAAAAACATGGTTATTCTACCCTGAATAATGCCTCATTTACATAAATATATAAGTAAAGATGAAAATTATATTTTCCTATTTTCGGTTATAATTCATATTATTATTATTGTACATTATACAATGTTGTCAATATAGGATAATATATCCTATAGGATAATAGTATGGCTAATTCAATAGTATTGAGTATTAATTAATTAATGTAATTTGTAAATGTATAATGCCATCGCTAAGCTCAAAAATCTTTTCTCTGGCATTAAATAAAATGTTATCCTATCCATTATGCGTCTTTGCAAAAGTAGTTGAAGCTATGGGATTAAATTTTAATCTTTAATATAATATAATATTTTTTTCAGTCGGTAGTTTTGGCTAAAATATGTCATAAATTGAATACCATAGTATTCTCTGATTTTTTGAGTATAAATTATAATATATTCATACCTACAGTGATCAATTATAATATTATTACCTATTGAATTATTTGTGTGCTCAGATTCCAACAATTTCTTCATCATCTCTTTTTTTCAAGTACTTTTCATACAAAATTGTATATTTTTTTATTATAATGGGTTTATTCGTATCATTGTTGAATGAATTACATAAAATCCGAAGGTTACCTAATGGAAAAAATTACCTTTATTAAGTTAAGATAGCCTATACTTATACCATTAGTAAGTAGGAAAATAAAATAAATTTCTTAATTTTATAATGAACATCAAAAGAACAACTTAATCAGTTATTCTGGGTGAGAAGAGTATAGCTGATAAAAACCAGTTAAATTTTTATTTTATTTTTCATTTAAAATGTAGTATTTGAATCTCAAGACTTTTTAACATTATTCACTTAATTAACAATCAAATTAATAATTAAAAATAATTAATTATTAACAGTGATAAATAAATATATTTATGAATTATGAGTAGGGAATAGATTTTGCTAAAGATAGCTATACAGCTATAGAAATAGAGACAGAGATAGAAATACATTTCACTTACTGGAGATTAAAAATATAATATTTTTATTTCTTAATTAAGCATATTTACCATATTTGAGAATTTCTAATAATAAATGCATATTTTACATTTTGGAATTTTATAGATCATATTATTGAATTAATTGAACAAAAAGCGCAAATATAACAATATAATTAAACATTTTTATATATCATCATCCCACTACAGCCATGAAAAAAACTATATACATATGTACATATTTTATTTTATATAAATTTTAAATCATAGGTATTTTTGTTATAAATGCATATTTTATGATTTTTTGAAAATAAAATGCATATATCAACATTTTTAATGCATACTTCCCTTTTATTAAGAGTATATTTTATGGTTTTTTAGGGTACCTATATAATAGGATATAAGGTATATATAAGGTAATCTCTTAGTTAATAAACTAAGAAATTACCTAATAGGAATCATGTAATCAAAAATATTGAAAAATTATTAAAAATATTATTTTAAGAAAAGATTGAACTATGAAAACTATGGAAAAACCTACTCATTATCGACTACCTACGGGAAAGATTTTACGTTATATGACAAATTGTAGTATAACAACGAAAAATGAATCCGTCCCGTAATATTTTTGAGCTAAATAATCGATTCGTTATTGTATTCGTTTATATAATTCCGAATAATATTTTATTTTTCAATACTCATAATAATAAACAATTTATATTTTAAGTACATTATTATAACAATAACCTACGAGTTGTAGGGTTGTTATGTTTAAAACACGGGTTTTAAATATTTCTAAAACGAATAAAATATTCAAATTGTATGTAGAGAGAATAATTTTGCTACTATGTATATATTTTTAGAATATAAATAAGTATAATAAGATAATTACATACATGCGAATTTCTATTTTTCTTATTTTTTTAATGATATTTACTAGAAAATTAATAATAAAAATACATAAATTAAAAATTTTGAATTTTATGTTAATATTTAATCAATACACGACTTCGATAGTAATACTACATTTCACCTAGTTGAGAGTTATAAAAAGTTGTAAGAATATCAAATTAACTGACTTTTGAGTTTTAATGAACAAATCTGATTTAAATTTGAATGTTTAATATTTCTTCGTTTGGTGCTTCACTTAGTGTTAATGTGGTTAATTAATTTTTGGTTAGGTTACGAAACTATAACCAAAACCAAAATAAATTAAAAATAGATTTATATTAAGCCTGCATCAAAAATATTTGTTACCTAAATATTTTCAAGTAACGTCAATAACAAAAAAAAAAAAGAAGTTTAAAACAAAAAACATGTTTTAAACAAACAATTTTAAAAACGATTCAGAAATAATTACATTTTGTTATACATAATACGTGTATAAATTATAGTGAAATATATTATAATTATAAAAATTCGTTTTAGTGGATTTTATTTAAATCTTTTCATCCATTACGCGTAGGTACACTCCGGTTTTCGAGTATAAACTTCAATACAATATTTTCCCCAGCCAAATGTAATTATTCCGTCGGAATTTTAATTAAATGATTTACCAGAATCAGTAGCAGGCATTGTCAAAGTCCTTTGAAGCTATCGACATACGTACGAACATTTCAATTATAAACAATATTTAATTTTAGGTATATATGTAGATATATGTACTATACATACATATCCTCGTTTATGGCAAATAATTAAAAATTTTGTGAATTGTACATTGCGTAAAACGTACATTTAAATGTCTCCACAATACTGTGTTATTAATTCTACTTTAATCTATGAGCAAACTGCAGAAGTTGTAATGATTTAACCAAATGTATTTATAACTAAATCGGTTGTATACTAAAAGCATTGTTTAAAAATTATACGAAACCTAGGGTTGACATTTTTTAAAAGAATAACAGCACAAACATATTATCAATTAAAACCAGAATTAGAATTTCTAACTTTAATTAAATTAATCAAAATAATCATTTCCATCAAAAACATACCCCGTTTGTATATTTTAATCGTTATTTTATTATTTGATTTCGCCTCGTACTTTTCACCTTTCTTTCATTCATAACATATTCAAATTTAATTCAGCTCTGTAGATAATCTGGGAAAAATTAATTCAGCAGCGACAGGGTTAATAGAAAATATCGACAATTTTTATTAGTAATAACATGGTTATGTAAAATTATTAATACAGATCTTTAGATTTATTTTATGTCAATGATAGGAGACAATATTTCAAAAAGTTATTTTTACTTATTTAAAATAGGTATAAACATTACAAAAAACAAAAACTAGATTTTCTTTAAAATATAATCTTCTATAGATTATATTATAGACATTCCAATTTTAAATCTCTTTACGGTCCCATATTAACAGTTTTGCCAAAGCATGATTTTAAATAAATGTACACATATATAATATTGTATGACAACAATAAAAATGGTATTTTTTAATTACTTTGAAAATATATTTAAATATTTTTAAATAAGTTGAATTTACATTTTTTTTTTTTAATTTTTAATTACCATGTACAATACCTCCTAAAAACTATGTAATGCATGACGCACCCTACAAATGTCAAATTTTATTTTACCCATTGATCATAATTTTCAATTAATATTATATTTGAAAATTAAAATTATTCAATGTACATCCTGTTCAAATAAGTCATATATAAATAATAGTAATTATTATAGTCCAAATATCCATAAAAGTATATAGGTATTAAAAAAAAAATGATAATAATAATTTTAAATAAATATAGACAGAATCTTAGATTTGAATTAAATATGACTACTCTGATTAAATTGGTCAATTATTAAAAACTATATTTATAGATAAAAAAAAATTATTTGACATATTACGATCTAGGCAAATTAATCAATTATATTATAATATTTGCACTGATTTGTATTATATTATCTACAATTACATTTGTTAATATTGAAAAGGAGAATGATAATACTAAATAATAAATCATATACTAATTAAGGAATATACAATATACTTAGTAACATTTTTGTGGTTAGAAAATCATTTAATTATTTAGACACAAAATTTAATTTACTTAAAAATAGCATATGTGACTCAAAGTATAAACCAACGTAAATAGGGGTGGAGGTGAAAATAGGGGATATATTAAATATGAAAGCATTGATAAACCGTTTATTTTTATAAAATGATTCTGAGCGGAACTTTGGTGTTATATGGATAATTCATTATTATTAAATTACTATTAAGAAAAATATTTAAAAAAAATATTTATAAAAAAAATATAAAATTTTTATACCTACCTATAAATGAATAAAATACTTACTCATAGGTACTCTGTAAAAATATCAAAATTATTTTAGAATTACAAGAACATTTATATTGAAAAAATGACTGCTGAAATAGTCATAAAATCAATTATGCCCAAAGATTTATAAAATTTTTTTAAATAAAATTAAAGTTACGTACATTTGATTTTGCATTAAAGCATTCTGGTTACTTTTATTAAGACTTAAGATCTCAAAATGTATTATCGTAATATTACTATAAACAGCCCAAAATGTTAAAGAAAATTATTAAAATTGTATAGCCGTTAATATACTATTAATTTATATATTCGTTATAAATTTCAAGATTTATAATCATAATTTTCAGAATTATGAAGAAATAAAATTTTTTTTTTTTTTTATCATCTTTACATCTTTTTTCTGTAATTTTTCCTTACACGTTAACCAAAAAAGACGAAAAATTACCTCTTCATGTTCAAATTTTTTAACCGAAAATGAATTTCATAAATCACACGTACCGATTATATCATAGTCTTCAAGTCTAAAAATAATTTACAGGAAAAAAAAATTACTATACAACCTTAAACCCTTTTCCACATAGAATCTAAAATACTGAATCGAAATATTGAGTCTATGGTTTAATTCAAAATTCGAACTAGAAATTCATTTTAAACCAAACTAAGCATACTTTTGGGTATAATATTATGATTTGTGAATTCGAGATTGTACCTATTTCTATATTTCTATATTTTCTAAGTAGTAAAACAGCCGATCTTAAATTACAAGAAATTTTTATATGAAAAGTGGCACAATAACTAAATATCTAATAGGTAACTTAATAATCAAACTATTTTGTATATTCAAATAACATATTTTTAACTGCACGATAAGCAGTTTCAAAAAGAGACAGTGAGTGTCTCCAGAACTACCTAATGAAAACTGATAATAATATATATATATATACCAAATAATTAGTATTTCTAAATAATAGTTGACAGTAAATATTTATGGATTATTATGAAATAATAATCCATATAATAGTTATAGAAATATTAAGTTTAAATTTAAAAATAGCTGTTACAAATATTTTGTTCAAATGGATGTTGTAAAAGAAAAAAATCTATGTTCGGATTTCTATTTTATAAAATATTAAGTTAGACATCAATTTGATTCGTTTATAATTTTTACTGTTGCTATTTTTAATCATAGTAGAATTAATAACAAATAATTACACTAAACAGTAAATATTATAGATACGTAGTTAAAATTAATAAGATCAAATTAATAGCTTATCAAATTTAAATATCTACCATATTATTGAACATTTATAATTAATAATAAAATGTATGTATTATAATATTTAAGAGCAATTATATTACCGATGCGATTATATTTACGAAAAAAACATAACCTTTTGGAATACATTCTTTTATTTCAAACATTAAAATTTCTATGCAATGTGATTATCGTGTTGGAAATAAGATGTACACTATTTCTAAGCCAAATATTTATTTAAAAAAAAACAATTTCATGAAATTGAGATGATACTATGGAATTTACCAACAAAGCTAATAATATCAAAAACAAATGATTCGGTATTTTTAAAAATATTATGTTTATGTACCTTACATAATATTAGTAATGTAGTGTATTGTACTTTGATTTTGTTTCCTATTGATGTATAGATATTTATTTTTCAATATTCAATATAATCAACCACAATTTTAATTTATACTCGTTAGCTGCAGAATACAATTTCCAATTATGATAATACCTACACCAATCGTAGATGGTAGGTATGTTACTTTTAAAAAATATATTTTTTTAATTAATTCTGTATTTTAAACGGAATTTTGTTTACTGGTAATTTTTAATTACCTACTCTTATTACGTCGTCTTGAATTTAATATATTGTATATCTATATATAAAATAGTTAAAATATTTTTAAAAAATAATCATTTCTAGTAACTAACTCGTGTTGTGGTATTGACAATTTTTGATATAAAAAGATAACTTCATGTATGAGTCACTCAATATGTTAATTACAATAATTAACAGCTGTAAAAAAAACACGTTTGAACTTTATACACCTCTATGAAACTGGCGTCCAAGTGTACGTAATAATATTACATAGAATAAAATATATGGTATAAACAACAAATCAACTACAAATGTTTTTCTCTATATTTCGTACTATCGAATTCAAGATAAAAATAATATTATAAACGAACTTGTACATTGATAAGTAGGTATATTGAAATATTTCCAACATTAAATTAACCTACGGCCCATATAGGACAATTCAACTTGACTAATAAAATTATTTTTGAAAACATTAATAATGATATACATAACCAAACAAAATCAAAGGCTACCTAATCGATATAATATACAGGTATAAAATTACATTTTTTAAATGTTATTAAATAATTCAAACACCTATAATTAAAATTTGAATTATTCAATATCTAATTAATATAGTTTTCAGTGTTGTTAAGTAGGTATGTATATGTTATTACATACATTAAAATACTTGTATTTATACCCAATTTCATACAAATACCTTAAATATAGAATTATTTTTTATATAGTAAAACATTCAATATACTACAGTATAGTAGATACCTGCCTAGGTACATTCTACGTACCTATATTTTTGATTTGGATTAGATTTTGGAGTGAAACAGATTGAATTTATTCCTCCTTTACCATCGTAATTTATATACGAGTATCAATATTTTATAAGCAGAAATCCACCAATATTTTTATATTCCTTTTTTTTAAATTTTCAGAATTTTAATAGTTCCAGCTATATATAACTAATAAGTTATAACTTTCTTCAAGTATTAAATAAGATAAAATTATATACAATTAAAAAAAAAAACTTTATGAGTGATTAATATTTACCTATACGAATTAAAAGTATTCAAATTCTTAAATATTTAAAATATATTTTAGGTATTTAGATAAGTAATAGAAAACATATTTAATTTTTTTGTTTTCGTTTTTATTTAACAATATATAAAATATCATTTTTTAAACGTTTTAAATCATTTTTGAAAATTTAGATTCTATTAAAAAATATATATTTTTCTCCTACAAAAAAAGTCGAAATATTGTGTATAAACTAGAAACAACAATTTTGATCTAGTATAGTATAGATAATATTGAAATAAATAAATAAGAAACTTAGATTACTTAAGGAGATAGGTATGTATAAATAAAATTATTTCTAATTAACAAGTTCCTATATTATATAAAACATTAATAATATTATTTGTGTTAAAAAATAAATTATTCATTTAAATTAAATATAAGTAAATAAAATTTTTTATGGATAAATAAAAGAGAAAACTTCATGTATAAATTATTAAACTAAATTAAACACAAAAATAAAAAGTTAAAAAAATTTAAATATACAATTTAATTAAAAAAAAAAATACTTATTTGAGTTTAATTTTATTATATTAGGTACCTACTTATTTTTAAGTTCAAATAGATTAAAATGAAAAAAAATGAAAATTTTAGTTAAATAATAGTAGGTACCGAAATACAAACATTTAATAATTAATTTAAAAAATGTGTATTTTGTTTGTGCTTTTAATTTATTTTTTAAATAGTTGTTTTCAAATTTAAATTTTTCCTATCGTTTTTTTTACGTTTTACAAACGTTTTATAAAGAATTTTTTTAAATGTTTTCCATTGCTGACTTAAATGTATTTTTGTGTAATTAAAAATAATACAGTTATGAATATTCAAATACATTGCGTCTAAAATATAAATTATAATTATATTATATATGTATATAAATATATTATAATAATATGATTAAGAGTGTAATTAAATATCAATGAATTCGGTAACAAATTAAAAATGCCAAAGCTAAATAATTATTATTCTAAACTTAATTAAAATCTTCAGAAAATAATAGACGTTCTAAAAATATATAATATCATACATTTTATTACAAAATATAATCGTATATTATCTATCATCGTCATTTTAAATTTATTTTAGAAAGAAAAAAAAAGAATAAGTCATTTAAACCTCTATTGTAATGAAATTATACTCCGATGTCCACAGTGTAAAAATAAATATCTCCAGGAAATTTAGAATTTTAATTAAAACGTATTGTGGTAGATTTTATAAGTAAATATAAGAAAAATCGTTATCGAGAATTAATTGAATTCAAGAGTTTTAAAAAATAAATAAGTAGTAAATTCGTATAAAATTAAATTACTTTTTCATGAAAACCATTATTGTTAAAAACTACCAATATAATTGTACGACCGCTCAAGTCAATAAAATGCGTAACAGGTTAACATTAAACTACCTACATTAAATCAAAGTAGACTCGTGTCATTCGATTAAAAAAATATTTTTAAATAACGGACCCGTGTTGATGACAATCGCTTTCCCCCCTGTAGAAGATCGTATTTTACATAATTATTTGAGTATTTTTAAAATTTTTCGAATTTATATCATCCATTGATTACTTATTACCTACCTATATTATAATATTATAAATATATTTTTTCAATAAAACTATAAATTAATATCCCAATATAATTCAATAAATATAAGCGAAGAAATAATTATAGTGAAACAATTATTTAGCTTTTGCATATATAAAAATAGGCACACAACATTTAGGCCAGAAATGTCCATATAAAAAACAATACATTTTTGCAATTTAACATTCCAACCTGTAGAATATAACGTATATTCTACAACAAAAGCAGGTGTGCACTGTAATATTTACAATAGTCCTCATAAGATATATTAATTTTATAATGTATCATATTATTATAATATGATAGTTGATTAGCATGCCAGATATAGGAATGTATTTTAAATTAATATTACAATTTTCGTATGACTGAATATTTATATTTATAGTGTAAATTTATTTGTAAAACAGAACACCATTTATACATATTACATTATACACATCTCAAAATGATCTTAGTGATTTCAAATCAACTAATATTTTATGCTAATAATTGATTATATTTAACTTCATTACAGGTGTGTAAAGATATGAACTCGAGAAAAAGAAAAAACTGTATTATGAAGGTCCACATGTTTTTTTTTTTTTTTTTTTTTTGTGGTTTTAGACACATAAGTTTAAGTACATCCCGATGTCCGACTATTGTTTTGAATATATGTACTAATTTATTAGTCTCCTCTTTATGGGATATGATGTTGGAAAAATATTTTTTGTTTTTTAATTTAACAAGCTTTAAAATGAACAATTTTTTTTTTAAAACATGTTTAAACAAGAAAATGTTTATATGCTTATTTCATAAGTCGTAAAACGTTAAATATTTTTCCCAAAGTTTAAAATAAATAGGCGCACTGCAGAGTGTAAAATCGTCAAAGGATAATTATATACACGATACGTTCGGTATAATATTATAAATTTTTAATCGGTGTAGACCGTACATAATTCTAATTTAATCTGTTCAGTCATACTTTGGCCCTCATTCACTGTATTCAGTGTGCCGGTATCCGGATCCGTCTTGATTCGGTTTATTAACGCCCCGGCATATATCATATTAGGTATCACGGACTCCACCCCGATCCAACATGTGGTCGTCTGTAAAACACGCTTAATATACCTACCTAGTTTCGTCTGGCAGAATGATTATTATTATCATTTGTTCTATATGGGTTTAATCGAATCCGTCTCGCCGGCGCTCTCTCTCTCTCTCACTCTCTCTCTCTCTCAGTTGTCTTATTTAGGTGTGCCTACGGCGCAATGGGGCGACCGACCAACCCTCCCCTACTAAAAACTAATACATATTCCAGTTTTACAATTGTTTTTTTCGTTGTAAAATAAATGTTTTTTGTAATTTAACTAACAATAACAATAATTTAAAATTATAATTTGCTCGTAATTCCTAACCTCCGAACGGATTTTTTTAAAGGTTATATTTTATTTTTGGTAGACACGTTCATTATAACATTATGTAAGTAGGTATATATTTTGTTTTTGTAATTTATTATTATTAGTGCTGCACGTTGTATGGAGTATTATGTTTCGTATTGTTGCGCGTTTTTACAATATATTTGTAAACGGTGTACGAAAATAAAGTTTCATTATGATTTGTACACGTCATCATATTTTTGTTAGTGTATACATATTATATTATCATTATTCGTTCTGTTTAGTTAAATTGTACATGGACCTATGTAGGTATTTATTACAATAGACGGTAGGAGGAAAATATCTCGCATGACAATATTAAATAATATACTGACACAGGTGAAATGCAGGATTGCAAAAACGTCTTATCTATGTTATAACAGTGAATACCGATATAAACTACTATACCCATAGGTAATAAAGATATGAATATAATACGCTATTGTAATTTTTATTCATGCATCCACGACGAAAATAGAAAAAAATATATATTATAATGTACCTACCCATATAGGGTAAATTTCATAGTCGTTTCAGCTAGATTTTCAAATGCACCTATGTTTTTTCGACACCAATATTTTTATATTTACTACCGATGTCAGCATTTGACCATAATCTGGTCATTAACCAGGGCCTTCAAATGTTCCTTCTCTAATCCCCTTCTAATAGGTAAATCAATAATAAAGGTACCTAAGTTTAATTAATAGACAATGATATCTAACACAAATATTAGTATGTGATTGTGGAAAAAATATTCATAAATAACCAGGTAACCAATCATTATTAACTATAGATAATAAACTAACGGAAAGGCCACTATATTGTTTCTAAATTTTTTGTGACTAAATATTAATCATACCACATTGATTATATGTGGTTAAAGTGACGGTAACATAATTGATAAATTACATCCTTGATAAAAAAAAAAAAAAATGATTTTCTTATCATATACTATTATAAACACTAAGCCACAGGTGAACATTATGATAACTTTTATATTTTTCGTACACGCATAAAGGCGATATTACAAACTCACCATATACCGTGCCATTCATGCAAAATAACTCCATAATTAGTCAAACCCATAGTATTCCAAAAGTTCCCAGGCTATTCAACTAATCAGGGAGCTTTTTTGTATGAACGGTTTTTAGCAAGGTATATGGTGAACATGTGTTTTACCTGTCATATTGTATATATGACACAAAGTTATTTTCTTCAAGTATAAGTACGAGTATAGCACAGAACAGTACAGAAGCATCACTTCCATTGATAAGAATATCTTGTGTACCAGCCATTTGATACATGAATTATGTTCACAATCTTTATGTACACCTATATGTTTAAACGATATGTTATATTTTGCTTATTATATTTTTTGTTTACAATTCCCCACCGCTTGCCGGCCTATCAAAGTGTGGTTATCACGATGCAAAATATTCGTTATCATATAAATTTGTTTAGAATAACATTTTTTGGCACCTCAAAGACATATGATTAAAAAAAAAAGCCAATATGGTAGTTCACTATATATTTCAAGGTCACAGGATCATTTGAACTCTGGATAATTCAATAGAGGATAGTGACGTAGACCTAATGTAAGATGTGCCCTGACATTATCTTTATTATTAACTATTGTATAAATCTAGAGAAATCAATCAATTTTTTAAAAATGTCTTATATTATGTACCTACCTAGATATTTATATTAAAATATTTGTAGGAAACAAGTTAGGAAAATCCCCACTCTTTGTATGTCATATGAATTATTATGAAAGACGTAAAAATTATCTATAAATTTATGAAAATTTTAATTTTCTGTTTGGCTTTTAAATTTAATTGATATAATATAAAACTGACTTCAATTTAACTCGTAGATCAAACGTAATTTATTAAGTAAGTAGCTTATAATCAAAAAATTAACCCATTAATTTAATTCAATCTTAAGTTTTATTCAAATGTTCAACGGGTTAATCAGTATTACCATTTACTTGTATTCGCGGTTTACGGACCCAATATTTCGGAATATATATTATATAATATAGTATATATTTAGTATATACTATAGAAAAC
Source organism: Pemphigus obesinymphae (assembly GCA_025469235.1). Classification (NCBI taxonomy): domain Eukaryota; kingdom Metazoa; phylum Arthropoda; class Insecta; order Hemiptera; family Aphididae; genus Pemphigus; species Pemphigus obesinymphae. Next base: position 34,599 of record JAIPRL010001931.1, read on the forward strand.
GGCAGTCGACTACTCATTCACTCATTTAAATAAAGAATACGTGCCCCGTAGAAAACGTGTTGAGTATAATCATACTAAAATAAAACGTTCTTTAACTTATTTGAAACATTGATGTAGTTTAGAAAAGTTTTTCGATCGCTATTTCTTTTCATTTCCATTTGATCGAGACCAGGATAAAAACTTTTTTTTAAATATAATAAAATATAACTTTTATTATAATATACATATACTATTTTGGTATATATAAATACTTTTCAAGTTTAAATTAAATATTCTAAAAAACTAAAAACAATAGAATACTGAATGAGTTGTTAACATAAATTCTCATTTGTAATAAGCAATATTTATTTGGGCGGAATTCCTAAAAATCACATACCTAGGTATCGTTTTAGCGAATTTATATATTTATAATTCAGACGAAAATAATGTTGATACCCAATAAGTCTAATACATCGTTTGAGCAACATTAAATATATTTCATTTTGATGAAAAATATTTAAAAACCTAACAGTTTATTTTTATATGTTTATTTATTTCCTCGGTGATTTACAATAAATCGGAGGATATTCCCGAATTATCTATCCGAGTGAGCGAAGCTAGTGAATGAACTGTTCAGATTTGAGATACGAGTGAAAACCTTATTTAATTTAGAATGTTATATTTATTGAACTTGCTGTTTTACAGCAAAATAGAAGATACTTTCGAATTAAAATTGTCCTATTGACCTGGCTTGATTTATAGGTTCAGACGAAATATAAATAAAAGTACAAATTTTGGTGACGTATATGTATTATATTAAGTTATAAATTCGCCAAAGCGATTTATGCTATACCCAAATAAATTTTGGACCATTGATGATTCATCCAAATGAATTACGCTTTTTGAAATGCACACATTTCATTTTATTTTTACATTTACTGTATAATATAGGTAGGTAGTGCATAATCGTCGTCTATTATGTCTATATTTTATTAAGACACTTTAATTTCGCGTTAGCAGATTGTTTTACCACTATACTCCACAAAGATAAATGTTATACGTATGTATACTTGGATATGATTTTTAACTCATATAGGTAAAATAAATAAATTGATAATCGAGGATCGTTTATGGTTAAAACAAACTAGTATTGAATATATCACAGCTAAAGGGTGCATAACACATAAATCCTGAAATTATATGCAACCCCCTGCAATGCAAATCGTTTTTCGGTGCTCAAAATTCCATTGTAATCAAACTAATAATTATCCGCGACTGCATTGTGGTAAACAATTAATATCTATGCAAGTAAGTATAGACGATTATGAAATTCCATCCTAAAAATATATTATGATGAGTCCGTAATCAAATAATAATATTTATTACTCTATTAATTGAAATTCATTTATAAATGTTTTAATAAAATATTATCCATTTTTATAACTTATACGTAGGTACAAAATAAAGTAATTTTCAATATTTAGTGTAATATAATTTTTTCGAACGAAAGAAATATAGGTATAATATTAGAACATGGTAAAATACATATTTTCTGGATATTAAGGCTCTGAAATTTAGATAATATTCATTATTATGCTTAAATCTGTAATTTGTTTATTAAACTAAAAATAATTCAATAAAATTATACCTTGCACTATGACAATTTTTCAACCCTCATGTCTCATAAATCGGAATAGGGACAAGTTATCATGATAAAATTTAATGGTATTAATATAATTAGAAGAATACTCTATCAAAAATTCGAGTGTTAAAAATTAAGGACCACCTAAAAAAAGTAGTTTAATACATTCTAGGCCCCGATTAATTGGGGAAATTCTAGTATATTAGATATAAGATAATTTGTAGTTCAGGATTTTACCAATGACTATCTATAATAATTATAATATTATAATATTAATACATCTAAGGATGTTATTATAAAAAATTTCTAATATTTACGAAAGTAATAATCCAAATATTAAATTACTTATTTTAGATTCGTTTTCAAACAAATGTCGGAATTTAAAACGAGAAATAGTAAATTTTATAATAGGCATAAATAAAACTAACGTTGGAGAAAATCCAAAAATTAAGAAAACGTAAAATTGAAAATTAAAAATTTACTGCATCCGGGATAATAAACGGCTCCTCTCTTCACTGTGATCCACCAAATGATCTCTTTAAGTTAATTTTTAAATTTAAGACCGAAAATTTGTACTTAATTTTTTTCAAAAACGATTTTGTAACTATGATTAAAAATTTTAAAAACTGAATTCTTTTTAAAGCCTAAAAGTATATTTAAATTGTGCATACAAATTTGTAATGTTTATATTTGTAAAAACTTTGCTAACATTTTCAGAGTACCTATCTAACTCTTTAAAATATTAGTATATATTTGGAAATCTCTTGAGATATTCTATTTATGTTATCTATAGTTAGAAAAATAAATTAAGAACTTTTTAAATTATTTTATTTCTCTTCTTTCTATGACCATCCTAAATTAACACTTTGAATAATTTTATTCAACATCGTTTTTTGAGGGTTAATTTTTAAACATAATTCAAATTAAAAAATGTATTTATCGAAAACAATTTAATATCTTAAAAAAATAAATATATTATAAAATAAAACAACACACTTATTATATAGGTTAAATATATATTATATACTAACTAATTAATATACCAACTTATTTATAAGTATATTGTTATTTTTTTAAATGAATATTTATTTTAATTTTTAAGTTTAGGAAAATTATTATTTGGTTATGATTAGACCAAACAGTCTCAAAAAATTAAAGTGTATGGGTACTAAGCATTTTTAAATTTTAATTCCAAAATAATATTGACTTAGCTTTGTTAATATTTTGCAGATCAGTTGATTTAAAATTTAAATTTACTTAACAAATATTGAATTTGATAATGGGAATAAGGAATGGAGTGCACTTTTATTCATTAATATTTTTTTTAAATTGACAAAGAATATGTATTCATTATTAATTGAGAGAGCGGATTTTTAGGTTTTTACATATTTTTATTGGCTTTATGCAGCTCAATGAAGATGAAAAATGTGGACGATTTATCCATCGCAGAGTTCGTAGAAAAAATTATTTTGCATATTTAAGCATATTTTGGAGATTAGAGAATATTTGGTCTATTTTTCATATTTTAGAATATATTCTAAATATTATTCACAAAAAATCATATATTTTGTTTATTTCTCAAATCGTAATATTTTATAGCAAGAAAAAAAATGAATTTGATTTAAAAATGATAAAAATTAAACCTACTTGTCTGTTTGTAATCAAATTGGTAAAGTTGGTCACTCTGCTACTCTCGGTTCGTGATTATACCTTATATTATCGTATTTTTTATAACCATGTTTGTAGATGATAAGTGATAAGAACCGTTTATATACATTATAATCGTGTGGTGACCGATACGAGTTACGAATAATTATTATCGTATTATATTTATATTTGTATTGAATGTTTAAAAAAATTTTAATATAAATAATTTACTAAAGAAATGGTGCACAATAGTTATTTAATGTTTTTGATTTTTATTAATCATATTATCTGCATATTTACAAGTTTACAAGTTTAAGGAATATTAAGAGAACACTTTAGGATTTTTTAGAGAATATTAGCATCATATTTTAAGCTTTTAAGAACCTAAAAATCCGCTCTTTAATTATTATGTAGACATTATTGGATTAATAACCATATAGAACCTAGTTATCATAATACTTTTATCACTATAATGTGGACCTACTCTGGTACCTATCTAGATACTATAAATTCCACCGTGTTTCCACGATGTTTGTTTTTTCGAATCGAACCGTGCAAAAATTAACTCCTTAGACAAATGATGCAATTGACTGCATCATGACTGTGACACAAGACACAATTGATCACATGGAACAGAAGCCTGTTTCGAACGATATTTGTCTCAAACCATATTCTAGAAATATGATTTAACGAGAAAATAGACATCCATTTATTCACATGAGGGAGAAACCGTTTGATTGTTAAATTAATTGTGAAAATTAATTTGAATACACACACGCGTATTCCATGAGACAGAAACAATTTCAATGTCCCTTTAAGTCGCACATAAAAAATAAACGCACGGTGGAATTACTATTTAGGTACTATAACTAATTACAAGATCTATAAGCCAAAATCTCCTCAGAATAATAACCGTTAAAATATATTCCTGTATAACATATATATTATAAACTTTATATAATAACTACAATTTAATGATTATAATGTATCACACATACCAATAATAATATAAATAGGTATTATATAAATTTCAAAATATGTTAATATATTGTATTATATATTATATAATATACTGTATCTTATACTAGGAGTAACACGAGTCACGAATTTGTCTTAATTACCGGCCTTCCCCCCACCAATAGGTTTTTCTTTGTGTTAACATGGAGAGGTGGCTATAACACGTGATACGTGAATTAGGGAAAAAGGTAGAACGACATATTAACCAGACAAAAACATAAAAATTCCCAAACTATAAAACATATAATTATCACTTATCAATACGCGGGATCTCGTAATCAAAAAGTTAATATGAAATTACGATTTAAGATATTATATATACCTATATATTTATTTGGTTATTATAGGTCATATTAATCGTTTTGTTTTATATTTTTCGATTATTGCGTACTGTACGTTTAGAAACCGGTAGTTTAGCACACTTGCAAAGTGGGGTCTTCTAACTTGTTTATAGTAACATTTTGAATAATATACGACACCATAGAAGGAAGTAATACCTCTATATTGTCCTCACATTAAAATTAATATAATTATTTTGTCGATTTCTCTATTACCAATTAATTTTCGTAATAATAAGTCTATGTTTATTTATATATATATATATACATATATATATATATCATTTTTGATTTATTTATTTGTTAAATGGGGTCAGTTGTAGTCGTGTGGCCGAAACGCGTGTTTCAGTGGTCAAGGTCCATGATTCGACTCCCAGGTAGCAAATGAGGTAGCCAACGACATTTTATCTCGCTGATGGTGACTGGTCTCTGGTGCAAGCTGACCATAATTATTATACCGAACCCGTTCAATAATTTAGTAGCTATGCTTGTCGTATTTATCAAGAACCAACTTCAACTCCTCCAATATATGAAGGTGCAAACCCGAGCATGTTAGAGCTTGGCAAATAAGAGGATGTGAAACCGTTTATTTATTTAAATGTATTTAATAATAAGTCAGCATATTGTTAATACGAGTATATTGAATAAATTTTCTAATTCAAGATTACTTATGGCTTGGAAACATTAACGATCTTATAAAAATTTAAGAGTTAATATGATGCTATACACCCACTTTTTAAGGGGCTTTGTATAAGCAATTTTCATTCAAATCTATAAAATATAAAAATTCAACAATTTAAAAATGTTTAATTATATTTTAAAGGAAATTTAAAATAGTCATGTATCATTAGGTATCATTTTTTATTGTTGTATTATCACTATAATTGTTAAAATTCAAGTTCAAGTTCTATAACTACAACTTCTCTCTTTATAATTGCAGAGTCAAAATTCATACAAAATATGAACATAAAAATCAATAAAAAAATATTAATATTTACTATGCCCGAGCATAGAATTCATTCAATATGTTTGTTTGGAAGCCGAAAATTTCTGTTTGAAAATCAAAAAATTTTAAAATTAAAAAAATAACTTATAAAAATTATCAACTATAAAAACTTCCCACTACGGCATAGTAAATATTCTTATTTTTAATATTTTCTTTTATATTCTATTATATTACGAATTAATATAGTACCCATTTTTAAATTGTAATTCCTAAATTATAAAGGTTCGACGCATATTTATATATATAAACAAAGGAACAAAAATTTATAACTATAACAACGTACGTTATAAATTAAATTAATATTGTACTACTTTAAATATTAATCTCTTTAAATTAAGATTAGTTTTATATTTTAAAATTATTACGTACTAAAGTGGTGTGACAATTTAAATAATAATTTCAAATGTAACGACTAACGTAATCTCAAAACTTGAAAAATCAATTTCTCCTACCTAGGATTAATTATACTAGGTAATTACATTTCCAATGGGTGATAATAGTAATATTGGAATACATAATTAATTTTAAAATAAAAATATCATACTCTTACTATTTAAAATTTTTTTAATATATTACTAAATTAATTTACTACCTATAAATTATATAAATTAGATAATAAATGAACGTATTTAATATTTTTAAAGAAATACAATAATATTTCATAGTTGATGAAAAAGTAATTGGTTGAATAACGTTTCATTTATATTTATTTTTTGGGTACCTATATTTATTAACAAAATACTGATTATAAATTTAAAAAAGCATTATTAAAGCATAATTAAAAAACCAACTTTTTAAATTTTTAAATGTTCCCGATTATACGAAAAAAAAATTTTAATTATTTTTAAACATAATCTGAGCATAAAATTAAACGTACCTACTAAAATCTACGGTTACATATTATATCTACATTACAAATGTATGTATGTATTAAATATACAATAGATATATTAATGCTAAAATACTAATTTTAATAGTACTAAAATAAATAGATAGGTACACTTTTTTACTGTACTATTTTATAATAATAATTGAATTTATCTAAATATTATCTAAAACCTGATGTATAACAGCAGTTACAGCTGTTATACATACGTATTTTCACGTATATTCGGCTATTCATTTTTTTATCACTATACGAATGTATTGTACGATTTGTGAAACACTGATAATACTTATTACTGCGATAACTGATAAAATAATTAGGTATGTTAGATTATTTCATTTGTTAAATATTGCCACATAATATAATAATTACCAAGCATCCTACAATTTAACATGGAAAAACGTTGATATTTCTACAGGTAAATCTATAAATAATAAATTATACTTCCATAGATGTTTATAGAAGTATATACATTAATACTTGTACTATATAATAACGTATATATTGAACAATAATATTGTTTAACGCAATAAATAATAATAATATTAAAGTTCATGATTATGCAAAAGAATTAATGGGTCACGCTGTTTATTTCGCATATTTTCATAGACATAACGTTTTTCATTATTCGTCGTGTATAGGTACTTATAGAAATCTAAGAACAATCCTTGAAAATGATTAAATAATAATATTGTATTACCTTATCAATATGTTATACAATAATACAATTATTATTACTATATACCTATAGTGTTTCTTGTAACACGATATATTATTAAAAATCCAGTCTGTAGAGGATGAAATCCCTTTGCTCGTTAGATAGGATACTGGCGGTAGATAAAAAATACGCGGTCAATATACATCGTGCTATAGTAAATATTTGGTATACATTTCACATTTCTGGCATTTAAATTTTCCAATTAATAATAATTTTTTGTCTTATTTTGTTTAGTATAAATATTATATATTACCTACTATATAGTCGGTAACCATGATTAGGTTATTTGTTATTTTCTAATTTATAACAAATGTTCGTGATATCCCTTATAAAGGTTAAATTTTTATTACGCTTTTGAAAACCACATAGAAAATTAAAAATAACATCCATGAAGTACCAACTATAGAATAAATTTTATATCGAAAATCTCTACACCAGAAAATTCTTACTTTACTCCTCTGTCCAAAAAAGTGAATACATTCATAAATTAATTAAGGAAATAAAATAAAATAAATAAATACAATCATTATAAAATGTTTAGAATGTAGATGTACGCAAAATATATTACAATAAGAAACAATGATCATTTCCTCATTTGTAATAGATAATTCTATGTTTAATTTTCTTTTATTTTTATTTTAAATATAAGGTCATTTTTATTTAAAAAGAGTAAATAAATGGGAGGCTCTAATTGGTAATATGACTGATAACTCATAATTTTTCACACTTTTGTTAAGAACTAGGTATTATTTTTTATATGGACATAATATACTAATTTTATATTCTAACAAATAATGAAATAAGAAATATATAGGTATATTGTCCAATTATATTTAATTAAAAATTATAATTACGTAGGTACCAATAGTAAGACCTTATGTTTAATAATATTTGGCTTATCAATTTAATATTAAAAAAAAAAAAAAACAATAATATTGATAGATAATCGTATTTTTAAATTATAATTAATTGGATACTAAAGATAATTATGTAAAATGTATTGCAATTGATTTAAAATTAAAATTATCACATGCCACCAGTTTGTAAGCAAACACATTAAATACATGAATATTTAAACTTTTGGAAAACACCAGCTATATATGAATTTTGTAAAGTTTTTGGAATATTAAATGTTTTAAACAGTGGTATGATTTTTGATTATATTAGTTTAAAATTAAAAGGCTAGTTAAGAAAACTAAGGATATTGGTCCATCGTTAATTGTATTCTGCGTATTATAAAAACGTTTTAAATTATTTTAATTTCCGAATTTCGGTAATTTTTCAGATGGTTGTTGGATTTACCTTGACCCTTTAAACTTTTCAAATTTATATTTGAATTTACATTATTAGTTTGATAGTATATGTAGATCACAGCACTAAATCATCATTTGTCACTTGTCACCTATTCTTAAACGACGCAAGCCGCAGCAATGCAAAACAGCTCTATAATAATTGTATTCATTTTTATAAAAAAAAATATAAATATATTGTTAAGAAATAATGAATACATATAAAAATTTGTATCATTTCGTCTATATCATAAAAATAATTACACTATGTGTAAGACTAAATTTTAAAAATAACATGATTTTTTTATATTTTTAATGAAATATTATTAATCATATAATAAGAAAAAATATTACGTGTATTAAGGTATATCTCAGAAGGATTTACATATAAGTGGAGTAATTTGAATTAATTTAAATATCATCCACCGTTGTAATAAATTAACTTTTACGGGACACTGAACACTCTGCACAATATAAACTCATATTATATAAAAATTTAATTTTAAAATCATTTATTGTGGTTAAATTTAAAACGACAATTTATTATATAACATCTAACACACCCATCCATAAGTCCTACCCAAAAGACATTTTCAATATACAGCGATATATTAATGCTTGGTAAGGCTAACGGCGCGAGACCTCTGTAATGTTACACTGAAGTATCATTGATAAAAATAAGAAATTGGTTTTACAGTGACGTGCTTTTGTTTCGGAATACTTACCTACCTACTTTCCGGGGGCTGTAAAATTGAACGAATTTTATAGTATATACTATATAGCATTAAAGACACGGAAATTTAATATTGTAGTTGATGTATTTTAAAAAAATATATATATATATATGTATATATATATATATATATATATATATATTAATTGTTCATAAGCTAAAGGTAATAATAATCACCAGTTATTTTCCATAAACTACATAAGTACTAACAAAAAGTGATTAAAATCTATTATTGCACTGCATTAGTACTGTCGCTTATTATTGTAACCTTGAAAATAAAAGTGGCAACTAGAAATTAACTAAATAAACATTTTTTTACAATGTTCTAAAAAATAGAAATGAAAGTGAGTAAAATTACATTAAAATAAATATATATTATACAAAATAACAATATTTATATAAGTCAAATTTATATATATGTATTATAAAAAATATACGTAAAAAAAAATGTTACTAGAGTACTCCTTTTTTTTTTTGTTTTTTATTACTCATTTTTAACCTGATAATGACTTACCGTTAAATGAGTTGTTACCTATAATATTCTTTTTAATATATATAGGTATATTTAGTATAATATAATTACGTTTATTTTTATTTTTAAAGGAGTATTGAATTTTTTGAATTAATTCACTTTTTAATTTTTGAGTTTTAAATGTATTTAAAACAAGTATCAAAACCATTTTTTTCACACATGCAAATATTTATTGTATAATGTATTTAGATTTTTCGTGAAATATGCATTCATCGAAAAGATATTTATTTAATTGTGGTTTCACCGGATTGTATTTATTTTTATTTTTCAATAGTGACAGAAAATCAATTTTTCAGAAATGTTTCCAATTTTTTCCTTAAATATCTTTTTACACTTGACTTTTCACATTAAAAATTGTATACAAAAATGTTAAATAAAACACAAATTTAAATAACTACAAAATATATAATATTTGTATTAGTAATTTAATTATTAATATGATATATATTTAAAAAATCGTGTTTATTAGATATTTTAAGTTATAAATTAATGTTAATTTCATGATAAGTATAATTATTATTTAATTCGCAAAATTATTTTGATATATTAAATTACAACCAAGTTTGAAGTTAAATTCTAAATTACTCATACCATATACCTAATTTATATTGATCAACTAATAGGATTCCTTTCGTACATTTAACATATTTTTATTTATGCCTTAATTATATAATTTTATAACAATTAAAATAATTACATTTGATTAAATTAAAAAAAGGTTACAATAGGTTTAGAAATGTTATTATTTCCTCTATAAAATGTATATTGGTATTATATTATTAAAATAATTGTAATACAACAAATTTTTGAGTTAAGGTGAGCGAAGCAAATCGAGTGATCATTTTCTACAAACACATTAAATCCCTTTTTAATATAGCGATAATTTTCTAATTAATTTTTAGATTATTAAATAGGTACAACTTTTCATAATGTAATTTCATAAAAACCATTATATTTGATTGATTAATTGACAAAGTGTTTTGCGTAAAATAAATGTAAGATTTTACTTTATTTATAACAATGATAATAATTTTTATTAGGTATTATGTATATAACTACCTGCTTGGAAAAGGTTTTTCTAATGCCCATCACCTACATAAATTATCAATACGACTATTGAACTCTGATATTCCTAATTATATGTAAGTATTATAAATATTAGTGTTCAACATCTAATTTAATTGTATTTCAATATTTGCGATGGTAATATTGATGTTGCAGTTCAGATTTTAAACTAATAGTATCGTAATTAAATAAACATAATATTATAGTCGTTACATATTACATTTACATAATCTTAGTACCTAACAATAACATTTTAACGTTGTTTGATTATGTAAAAAACCAAACAAATATTTATAATTTATATAAAATACTTACTTATCTTTAACCACGTTAATGGAATTTTTAATTTTATTTCTATAAAAATGAAACATTACGTAAGTACCTATAAAGTCACTTAAAATTATAAAATATAAAAATAATTTTATTATTTAAATTATAAACGAATATTTACATAAACTACCGCCTTTTTTTTATGAGAAACCCCTGAAATAAAATAAAGTAATTTTATTCCAAACAACACGCCACAGAAGATAGATATACATATAATATATACGAGCATATACCTTATACCTTATATATATATTATATGTATATGTATGTTTCTTATTAAAACATGAAAATAAATACTATATTTTTATTTATAATAATATGTAGTATTGACGTATACAAAATTCGATTAAAAAAGTTATTTTATATTACGCACAAAATCTCTCAGGAAATAAGTTATTTCTGATTTAAGATACCTATATGTACATAATATTGTGTTTTAAAAATAATAATCGAAAATCGAATCCCTTTTGAATACCCATCGTGACAGTTGGTTTGTTTCTCCGTCTTATTGTCATGTGACAGCATGACCCAACATTCGAGACAAATCAATGAAATGTCTAATACTTTTCACTCTTTTTCGAAGGACTCCCTTGCGCTATTTTTCTATTTTCGATTTTCCGCTTCCTGTTTCAAAAACAACATGACACCTTATTATACAGTATGTAGAGTTATCTTAATTTTCCCTGTGGGAAATGTCTGACGTATATATCTTCAGTCTTTCGAGTACGGTCATTTTACCCAGAAATACATTGAAAATATATTTATTTATTTATTTTGTACTCAAAAAAAAAAAAATAATAAAAAAAAAAAAAAAAAATACTTAAATAATCGATTGGGGGAAAAAAATATATTTTAAATAATAATCATAATTGTTCGTTTACATTTTATTACTCGGTCGCTATCAATTATAAATCTAATTAAATAATGTCTATTGGTTTTCGTTATAAACATAAATAAGTAAAATATTATAACAGGGGAAGAAATAACTAAAACATTAATATCAGAATCTTACAATTATTATTTTAGACGTGAACATCCTATATTCTAACAATGATACATTTATAATTTATTTAAACAACGTCGGCAACAATATAAACTAATTACAAACGTTTAACAACTACTATACCTACGGTTCTTCCCTTGACGGTGCGTAGGAACCGAGAAAAGGGTACGAAAAAACATTAAATCACTCAGATCATTATATATGTTTTTTAATTTAAGTGTTAGTTTTGTTTACCATTGTAATACCAAGAGTCGTTGAAGTATTTTTTAACGATTAATATAAATCGCGTTTTGTTTATGAGTTTTAAAACGCGACTCAGGGGCCATTGTGTTTTAAAACTTTTTAATATACCTACTTACTTTTAAAACTGTACTTATGCAATTTAAATTACAATATAAGGTGAATTTATAGCCACTGAATGTTATAATAAATATTGTACAGTGCAACACACTGTTCAATATTACGTCGACTGACGATGAATAACGGCGAACACAAAATTATTACATTTTCAGAAGAGCCATTTTTCATAAAGTCATTTTTTCGTAGTAATTGCATATTTAAATCAAATTATATAAGGAATGATTTATTTTATAAAGTGAAAAGAATATTAAAAGTAAAACTATATTATATTATGGTGTGATTATTGACAAATATAATTCACATACAATTTAGGACCAAAAATGTCTTTCTTGTACACATTTTTAACTCTCAACAAAATATTAGTACTATCATGGATTAAAATTCTCTATTTTATTCTGCAATCCAATTGCAACATTATAAGTTTATACTAACATAGGGAATCAAAATAATGTGTACTACTGATTATTAATAAATATCTATGAACTAACATTTAGTACTTAAGTATTTGAAATGGCGAAAATATGAGAATGCCTATTACGGTTATTATTTTATCATTATAAGTAATACTCATATATTTGAAATAGAAAATATCCATATTTTATCTGCATATATAATATTTTTAAACTGATAATGAGTGAATGTTATTTTGCCCGAATTTATTTTGCCACAAAAAACTATGACATTTACATTGGCTTATTTCTGAATCAAGAAATATTTTTTTATAAGCTGGTTCAATTCGAATTGTCTGTATCTTTATAAATATTTTAAATATCAGTACACTAATAACCTTTCTTACGTAATCAACAGAAAACGGAATAAATGCTAGTAAATTATATACTGTTTGAATTTCATTTGAAAACGGATTTTGAATATCGACCGTAGTAAACCTCATGAAATAATTAAATTAAAAAACAAAATAAGTATATGCTTATTATTATAAGTTAGGAACTATACCCATATTAATTTAAATTAACTTAACTGAAATATTAATATGGATATAGGAACTTACGAATATTTCTATATTTATTTCTGTGATAAATCATATTTACTCAAAACTAACATTCAAATAGCGTAATTACATATTATGTTATAACATTTTCGCATTTTAATTCGATTATTGTTATTAGGTATTATTATTATTAACCTTATTGAAAATACGTAGATATTTGTATTTATTTTTAATTAAAAAATATGTTTTATGGACGGCCTTATCTACCAAAATAAGATAAAAACAGAAGTTAATTTTTTCGATTTTATCATAATAGTTCACTGTGAACAAAGACATGACCAATAGTTTAAATGGAGGTTATTTGATTAGCTATATAATAATTACAAACCTTTAAATTGTGAATACAAGATCGAAAATGAATAATACTTACCTATAATTGATTACATTTTAATTTAGATTATTAAAAAAAAAAAACAGTCGTAATTATTAATGTTCTCATTTCACAAATTTGATAATACGAAAATAAATATGACATAATATTATCAGTAATTTTATGTGACAATTTTATACATGACAAGATGTAAACAAAAACGATAAATTACAATCTATAACACTGAAATAAAGATGTTTTTATGATCTATAAATATACTTTTGCGTGTGAAACATTATATAAAACGTAATTAATTATTATTATCTGCTTAAGTGTATATATAACAAATATAATAAAATAATTTATAAATCATAGATATTATTATTTTAATTATATAAATTTATAAACAACAGTATAATACAGGTAAATAAAAATGATTCATTTTTATTTTAAAGACGGCTATTTATAACATTTTTAAGATGGCTCGAGTATGGGTGGAATAGAATGAAGTAGTAAGAATAGTAAAGGAAACGTATGATAGAAAGTCCGAAAAATAGTTGGGGGATGAGATGGCGAATGATATGAGGTTGATGGGAGTAAGTGATGAAGATGTGGAAAATAGAATTAAGTGGAAGTGTAGGATTAGGGTGGTCAACCCAAAATAGTTGGAAGAGAAGGCATAGGAGAAGAAGACTGTATGCACGAGAAAAACAGAATATTTACACGTATGTCAGAGTAAAATTCAATGAAAATAATATTTATACAGTAAGTTTTTGACGAAACCAATTACTATTTTTAATGAAATTGAATTAATATAGTTCGCTCGTTTTACATTTTGAGAAAAAATATTTATTAAACTTCTTTTAATGCATTTTATTTTTCAGATTGTAAACGTGCTTAAAAGTTTATTACGTTTATAAATTGAAAAATATGAACACATTATATATGAAGGTAAATTTATAATGAGATCGTTTTCAAGAATATTGCAAAAAACTATCTTGTAGTTTTCGAATTTATTAATTTTAGAGTAGGTACATAGGTACCTACCTATAGTATAACATAATATTACATATATTTTATATTATCGTCCACAGACATTTTCAGACAAAATAATGATATAGTTGGGTACACAGTAGCTATATATTTTCTATTTTTATTATTAAAATATTTCGTCTGCAGTTAAAAGTAAATCATTGACAGTAAATAATAATAATTACTAGGTATAATGACATTTACAGACGTGCATGCAGGAATCGTTTTTAGATATAGACCTATTCCAGTTGGGGTCTCAAATATACGGAAATTAATAATACGTGCAAATGAGTCATGTAATTGTACGAAAAGATAATATATAAATGCTTGGTATCCAATTATTAATATGATCGCCAATATAGCAATATCCGAATCAAGACAATTTCGAATTATGAGTATACAGACACAGAGGGTTTAAATTGCGCGATATACCTAGATAAGATTTTAAATTATATAGGATTTTATAGGACTAAGCATCTAGTATTTAGAATGTACTTTTAGTTTATTAATTTATTATAAATCGAATCTTATTTTTAAAAAAATTTCCTTATATTTCCTATTTTTAGGGTCTTTTGAAAATTGTTCAATATGTAAATTAGTGGGAATTTCATGATTTTTTTAAATAATATTTATATCAATACATATTAAACTAAACAGTGAACCTTCATTCAATACAATAAAATATTCTAAATAATAACAAAAGCTCGTGGTATTATAAGTTATGACGTATGTAGGACGTGTGTTATTGTTATTAATATATTATTGTGTACCTACTATTATTATTATTTCTGACAAAAAAATACATGAAAAATCAACATTTAATTTAAAAATGATTCGGATTTTGGGTAAATTATTTTGTAGTAATTTAGAAGAAAATTAATTAATCACAGAAGTGGTTGATGTATTGATGTTCAAGTTGATATAAGTGTAAATCGCTGATTCTGATTTTATTGGTGCACTGTAGGTAAACATTTTAGGCATCGTAATATAATATTATTATATAATACCATGGTTAATATGTGTTATATATATATATATAATATATTAATATGATATGATAGCGAGACAAGGCGGTTCGGGATAACGGATAAGGCTGTAAAACAGAAGTTCATCTCGTCTTTGAAAACGCACTACAACAAAGAGAGGGTACTGGCAGGGTCACGGGTTCGTAATTATTGATAGTATTAGGTCGACTACTGTGCGTGTGTTCCATATGAATTCGAAAAATAACAATATTTTCCAAGATAAGAACTGATACGATAACGTCCCAAATCTATATTAATATAATAATATATACCATGTTTAATATTGAATAATGACATGAATAATGATACTCCTCCATATAACTACGTTATAATATTATATAGACACACAATAAATCGTTTATATATATATATATATGTATATAAATGTGTGTGTACAATATGCATAATATATATATATATATATATATATGTATAATATGTACAATATATATGTTCAAATAAAATACTATTATATTAATTATCTAGTATTTTCGTTTTACTTCGAAAGAAATTATTATAGTTTTATCGTTGGAAGGAAAACGTGCAAATAATATCAAATTAGTGTTAAAAACCTTACAAAAAGCGTAATACGTCATAAAACCAACAGCGATCGCTTTATTTTAATTATTATATAATAAATCGAAAATGTATAATATTATTGTATTATTATTGTGCATTACAATAATATTTTACAATTTTGACTCGTTCTTTTTTTATACCATGATACACTTTTTTACCAGTACGAAAAACAGATAATTGTATTAATAATCAGGAAATTCTAATTCAAGAGTGGAATGGAGGTTGAAATTGGATGAAATCAGGTTTCTTTCGCAATTATATTATTTTTGATGTATTAAATAAGAAAAGTTAATTAATATTTCTAATAAGAGCTTTAAGATTATATTATTATATTTTTTTATGTTGGTAATAATAATCATAAAACAATATTGATATAAATATTATATATCACATAAAATATATTATTGTTTCAATTGCCGCTCGTAGAATTATTCGGGTTACAAAATTTATAATAGACGAACTAGCAAACAGAAAAAAAAAAAAAATGTTATTTCATGATATCTGTATAATTATTCTTATTTGATTATATAAAAAGCGATGGGATAATTTCATCAATTTCTATTACAAATTATTATGTACTTATACTTTTTATAAGTACTTTGTAAAAAAGCTGATATACCTACCTATAAATATATAGGAATAAAATAATCATATCGAAAATGGTCAGGAAAAAAATTCCTATGTACATAAATACAAAGTTTACCCAAACTTTTAACACTTTTTATATCATGACTTGTAATAACTATTATACATAAAATAAAAAACCAGTAAAACCATTTTGAATTTGGAGATTTTTATCCATTATTCCATTTTTACATTTATTAACCTTGGATGTCTATATAAGTTGCAGATTTTCCTTTTTTCAGTTAAATTTTTACACTAAGAAAAGAAAGGGATTCTGATAATGATATATCTAATATCACTAGTTTTATTAAATAATTGACTTTAATTTTTAAAAACGAATTGACTTGAAATTTGTTTGAAATATATTAGGCTAAAATTGATTTTTATCACCTAAAAATCTAAATAAATATATTTAATATTATGTTTTCCGTAATTTATTGTTATTTTTTATAGAAGTTGACTCAATTTACTGAAAAATCAAGATTTAGTTTTTCAAAGAGTATATGTCAACATTTACTACTCATAAATAAATACGTGAACCTAATATTATAAAATTAAACAGTTAATAAAATAGTTTCTATTATAGTAGGTACCTAACTTCAATAATATATAGGTATTCGTCACAATAGCAAATAGTAACCTATCTAATTAGTTGAAAAATGTATCTAAATAAAATGTGCATTTTAATAATACCTACCTATATTAAAACGTATTTAAAAACCCATAAATAAAATAAAAAATATTAAGTACTTGAATCAAAGTTCAAAGATATAAATATACTACAACACACAATTTGCAGCAGTCCTAAAATTAAAGTAGATATATTTTTTTTAAATAGATGACCAACCTGTTAGTCTCTTCTGGCGTCTTTTCATGTTGAAACGTCTCGGCTTTGTCGATATTAAACACACTGAACTATTATATTATTATTAAATTAGTAAATCGTAATTTTTACTGGCATTGCAGTGCGGAGAGCGAGAAAATCAGGCATTTCACACCTAACACGTTTAAATCAAAACAAACAATTATTATTTAAAACAAAAACAAAAATAGAATACTTTAAATAAAAAAAAAAAAAAAAAAAAAAAAAAATCACAAACGGACGAACGCGGTCAGCGGTCGCGGGCAAGGTACTGTGATAGACTGATCTCGCGGTTTGTGTGTTTTTCTCGATAATTATTTCTAGTCGTATTATCACGCGATAATAATTTACCAAATCACATATTACACTGATAATTATAATAATATTGTAATCGCGTTTATCGTTTAATCACGCACACGGAAAAATAGTAATATTAATATTATGGATTATTGGACGTTGGGCGGCCTCGCTCGTTAAGTGAACTACCTACTGCGTGTAGAGTATCAAGCAAGTCCGACCGCAAACGGTATTTTTTAATTTGCCCGGAGATAATGATAAACGCGTAAATCACATTCCCACCAGTACCACGATTCCGGTATAACACTGTTATCTGGTATTCGGTCACTCTACTTCTACAACTATACTATCGCCATACCATTATTACTATGGGTACCGCGCTACCAAAGTCATAATAATTATCCCTTCCCCCGGCCCCGCCACCGTCACCGCCGCCGAACGTCAAGACTCATTTACCACCACCCGAACGGTGTGGCATGGCATCGTACGCGCACTCGAGTGGGGGAGGGGTTAAAGAGGAGTGTCGTTTTTTGGGGTTGATCGTTTCTTTTTCGTTTCGGTTATTTATATTAATTTATTAGTAGTAGTAGTAGTATTTTGTTTATCCTCTTTGCATCTTCTTACCACGTCCTTTGTGTCGACGATGCCGACTGTAATCAAATATAATATACATATAAATAAACGACATAATGCATTATCATTATTGAACAAGTAGTTTGAAAAATAAAATATATTCCTTATAATGTACATTTTTGGAAGTAAAAAGAAATATCAAATCGGTAGATAGGTAGGTGCGTGATTTTTTTAAAATTAATTTATAATCTTCGGTTACCTACTATAACTATTATTGTAGATAATTCTATTTTCGAGTTACTACGATTACCTAATTATAAAATTAATTTAGTATAAGTAATGTATTCATTTATAAGATACCTACACATATTAGATTTATTATTATTATTTTTTTAATTTTGGTTAAATTCACATCAAATTTGGCGCTTTTTTATAGTAATATACCTATCTGTACGTAATACAAAACAACATAATATTGAATAACATAATATCTTCAAATCACATTAATACTTTATTATAAGTAGTAAATAATTTCAAAATATTTTAATTTTAATTTTAAAAGTAACAAATAGTAATATTATTTTGAAACAAACTTATAACATATAATAAACCTTATAACATTGCAAAATATTAGTAATATAAACTGACTATAATATAAATAAATAATTTTACAATAGCAATTATATACCTACAAACTATATAATTTTATCCATTCAATATAATTTTGTGTCTTGGTTTTATATAATATTGTACATACTTCTACTAGTTTATTTCCATGCCTTTTTCTTCCAATTACCCTTTAAATATTATATTTAATGCATTAACTGATTAACCTATAAAATGTGTTATATTGTATAGGTTAATCAGTTAATGCCTATACAATATTAAATTCAGCATATTCAATGTGTTTATACATTTATTTAATAATACAACAATTTGGGTAGGTAGTAGGTATATAAAATACGAATTATAAAAGTTAATAAAATACATTACAGTATATTAAATTATGTCCCCGCCTTTTCTTTTTTAGCAGGGGCATGAATATTTCTTGGCTGTAGAAAGCAGCAAATTCATTAGGAGCAAAATTACTATAATATTATACATAATTATTACATCAATAAATAACTAATATTAAATTTTATATTTATATATGCATGATGCATGAATCGTGCGGCGACTTCAAATAAATATTAAAAAAAGAATAACGAAATCTAAAATTTTTATTAATAACTAAAAATTGCAAAAAACAATCAAGTTCTAAATTATATTTTCTGTGTAAATTTCAAAATTTAAGAATTATTATTTTTGAAATAATAAAACTCAAATTTGATAGAATACTATTTTTAAGTTATTTTTATTTTTTAATTATTCCTTACGCATAAGAAAACTGTTGGGAAAATCGAAAAATTACCTTTTTAATGTACCGACTAGATACAATATTCCACCAGAAATTGGATAAGTATGTAACGATTGGAATAAATGTTCTGGTCAAAAAGTCGTTGCTACACAGAAAAAATATAATTTTATTTTTTATTTAGCTCTGCTAAAAATCTAAAATTCAATGTGTAGTTCAGTAGTTGGTACTGTTGTGATTGCCTACAATCAGGGACGGACTGGGATTCAAATTCAGCCCAGGAAAATTTAATTTAGACGGCCAATAGCTTATATATATATATATATATATATACATATTAATTTGACTTTTACTCTGATGTAAAATAATAGGTATATTATATGTAATATTATAGCGGCCTACCACACTTATATAAATATATGTATAACTAGTGATGTGGATTTTACCGATAAATTATGTATGTAAATTTACCATTAAATTGGTAAATTTTTTAATAAAACTTTTTTGGGCTTAGTATAAATTATATGTAATCATTATCATGGAATATCAACATCCTTTTGAGGTCACCACATTTACTATCTCCACCAATTTAGGCAAAAAATATATAGCAAATAAACGAACACTGTGTAGAACTTGAATACTTAATTAAGTACAGTATTTGAACATATATTACCAAAATTTAAAAAAAGAACATTAAATTATATTATACAGTTCACTAAGGAAAACTATAAAGTTGAAGAACGTGGAGCAAAAAGGGGGCTCTATATGGTTTTAAATTTTAATAGATCTTAATTGTTTATTTCATATCATATTCTTCTGAAATTACAGTCTTATGATCTTTATATTATATAAAATATTTATGTTTAAAACTTAAAATTTAAAAATTAATTAATTCAAAAAATTCAATATTCTTATAAAAATAAAAATAAATATATTAGTAGGTATTATAAATATTTTTGTATTTTTTTTTTTAATTCCTTTTTTGTTTTTTATTATTCACTTGTAACCTGATGATGAATAAATATTCATCATACGTAATACTTACGATCGAAACTAGTTGTTAATAATAATATTTATTTGAATACTCTGGGGTCATAGATACATATCTTTTTTTATAATATGTTTTTGGAAAATTGTATATTCTTAAAATTTGGTAATATTGTATTCATAAAATGCATCTATATTAAATTAAAGACCATATTTTAAATTCTTCATTGCGTGATTTCATGATATTGCCCGTTAGATAGACTAAAGCAAGAATGATAATAAAGTATCCAAAAAGTATTGTAAAAAAAAATAAAATAAAAATTACCGGTATAATTTACAGAAATAATATGTTATGACCGAAGCGAAAATTTATGTGTTTTGGCCTAAACGATGCATGCCCATTTCAACATAAAACGATAAAAAAAATAATTGCCATCCCTAAACGTTTCACACTTGAAACATATGTCCCTTTCACTCCACTCCTCATCCATATTATTTATGCCAGTACTTGCATACCCTTCCCAATGTAAAATCCTGCAAGGTGTGTACTTACAACTATATACTATACCGATATATCTTATTTACGTGACCCTTATTCTGGTAACTGCAGGCTATACCTATTGCTATCGATAAACTTTTTAAATCGTTGTGGTCTTTTTTTGTTTACATATGTCATTATCAACAATAATCAGAATTATTTCGAGATTAAGTTTTGCTTCTAAAAAAAACTCACAAAAGTGTATTATACACACAACACGATTAATTTCTAATCTTTTTTTATATACGTAATTAATGTATTTGTATTATACTGGTGTCAATATGTATTTAATACCTATTGTATTAATAAACAAATAATAGGTACCTAATATTTTAATAATTGTATATTATATATTATGATATCACATCATGTACCATATAGGTATTACAAGTTATTGGCTAATAATGAATCTTGTCGGAATTTACACAATAATTAACATATTTCCAAAAGACAAGTCTCTGTATGTGTTTACGTAACTACCTATAGATGCCGCCGATCTCGTACCGTACAGCCATGTCAGTTAGCCAGTATGTAGGTATATATTTTTAGTTTAACATTTGAAGTAGGTATATTAAGTTCTAAAATGTACAAAATTATTTTATTGATTTGTACGATTTAAAGATATTTAATTTAACCTTCCTATTTATTCTTCAAAAACAGTCAGAAAATAGTAATTATTTATTTATTTTACTGCGGTCCATTAATCATTTTCCAATAATACATCCTAGTACCTACTATTACTATATTTATAGATTAAATGTTGCTTATACCTAAGGTTTGTACTTATTTTTAAGTAAATTGTAAATTATTTTTATTTTCAGTGTGTATCCAATGTATTATGTTGAATCATGATATTATAATATTATTGTACTTTTATGTTAGGAATACTGTAAAAATTAAAATATTAATTTATTTAGCCCGAAATTATGATACAGCAGTTCAACCATGTTCGACTGCAGAGTAGCAGGCTGTACTCCGGTTCAAGGATAATGTTATTGTTTCTCAGTCACGGCCAAGTTCTTTAGTCATATATATATATAAGTATATAATAAATATTAGGTATATATTTAAACTCATTTTGAAAGAATCGCTATATAATCGATAACAATACCTACTATACCATAATAACATGTCAATATTGCGATTTTTCATTTTAAAATACTTGACTCTCAAGTGTTCTTGAGAAAATTATTTTATTTTATAAGAATTTCTGCTCAGTATAAGTGGGTATATTATACTATTATAGTAAATATAATAAACATTATTATTGGTGAGGAATTCCAAAAATTGAAAACAATGTGAAAAAGAATTTTGAAACAAACTATAGAGTCTATCAAAATTCAAATATAATTATCAAACTGTAGATTAATATGTATGCCAATTAGATAAGATTACAATTGATAAGTGGTCACCAAAATTTTGCAATGTACAGGAAATTATTAATCGAATTTTTTTATTTTTAATAATTAAATTTAATGAAAATGGAACAATAAAGACATATTATATAAAAATATATGAAACAAAAAATACATGTATCCATAGGTTAGGATTTGACTAAAATATTCATCGTCGGTTAAGATACTGATGATGTTTAAATTGACTCGCTAAAATATGTTTTTTTATTAAAAATATATCATAAATCCTTAGTTGTATTTTGGATTCTATATATAGGTAATTTTAAGAAAACTAAAATGTAATAATTTAAAAAGAAAATACCAAAATTAATATTACTTTTACTCGTACCTACTATATAGATAAAGATTTAAGTAGAGTTCTCAGACGTCCCACATTTTACATAAACGTCCCGTAT
The DNA here is from genome assembly GCA_025469235.1 of Pemphigus obesinymphae. NCBI lineage: Eukaryota > Metazoa > Arthropoda > Insecta > Hemiptera > Aphididae > Pemphigus > Pemphigus obesinymphae. Next base: position 58,144 of record JAIPRL010001931.1, read on the forward strand.
TTTTAACCGCTATCCCGAAGTCCCGAAAAAATTTTAAAAACACGGTGTTATCCCATATTTCTTTAAAAATAAAATATAGATCCTGTATTTTAATCAAACATTAAAATTTATAAATATAAATTTATAACAATAAAAATCCACACCAACATCGTAATATCAAGAGAAAAAGTTTTATAAATATAAAAAATTGTGTTGGTCACTGTTAATACCGTGTTAATATCAAACTAAGTCAAGATAATACCTACTTACACACTTATTCATTTTATTTCCGATTTCAATAAAAACGGCTAAATTAATACCATCAAATACTAAGAGTAATTATTATTACAAATGGTAATATTACATTATTACAATGTATTTTATGTATATGCTGTAGATTTACTTAAAATCCAATTGCAAAAGACAAACTTTATTGCAATACTGATTGATTCGTCTAATCATAATGATTTAAAAATTATACCTATCCTTATGGTTTTTTTTTCACTCGAAAAAGGTATTGAACTTCAATTATATATAATATACAGATTTGCCTGTTGATACTTCTGAACAATTGGTTGAATATATATATGTAATTTATTAAAATTACTGTCTAATTTTAGTTTTTTTTTCTCTTAATATCTTGAATAAAATCTTCCAATCCACTTTGTTGAAAGCCTTCTCTAAATCTATGAATGTTGCAATAGTATTTCAATTCATTGCCATTCTTCTCTTTAGAATCTGTGATAATATCTTCGCTAATATCGCCTCTCTTGTTCCTCGTCCTTTCCTAAGTCCAAACTGATCTTCTGATATATTTGTTCTATTTTTTCTCTTAATCTGTTCTTGAAAATATTTAGAAGTATTTTGAAACTTGAGAAAAGAACGCTATAAATCTATAGTTTTCGGGTTCAGTTGCATTACTTTTCTTCGGATGTGTTTTAGTTCTACATTTTACAAAATCTGGCGATAGACTTCCATTGTTATAGGTATCTTTAATGATTTTAAACAATTGATATTTTGTTTTTTCTCCTATATTTTTCAGTAGCTCAGCCGGAATTTCGTCAAATCCTGTTGCTTTTTTGTCACTCAATTCTCCTAGAGATTTATCGAACTCACTTCTCAATATTTCAGGTCTTCTATTACCGTCATCCACACCTATTTCATTTTGTATGTATCTATGTTTCTTAATTATCAATCTATTCTCCTTTTTCATATAATTTTTTCATTTACACTTTCCATCTCACTACCACCTTTTCATTTTCAAACGAAATTTTGCTATCTTTATCTTTAACTATATAACTAGATGTCTTGGGTTTATATTGCAGTTTATTAACTTTTTTTAGATTTTACCAGGATTGTTGACTAGTAGGTCCCGTTCAATTTATTGTATATTTTAATCTAGCCAACTTTTTTTTGCTAGACGACATTCTGTTGTTACTTCGTTCTTCACTTATTTGTATAAATTGTAGTCCCTGTTCCACAATTTGTCCCTTCTTTCAATCAATTCAATAATTTGTCCAGTCATTCATTTTTATATATAATATATATATAACATACTTTATTTTGGTGATTATTCATTTGCTTCGTAATGGCTAATAATATTGAATACGTTAACAGAAAAATAATATTAGTTCTTTAGTTCCAATGTTTTAGTTTATAGGATACGATTATTTAATTGAAAATACTGTTTGGAAATTTAATATCAGTTTTCTGTATGTTTTATTTAAAAATTAAAGTACAATTAACAAGTACCTTATCGGGAATATGACATAAAACATTTAGGGACACGATTAGTACCTATTAGAACATTTTTCTCCTTATCTTTAGGCCGTAAATTGTAATTTTAATATTTCTACTGAAAATTTGATCATGTATTATAATTAATATCATTGTATCATATTCTATATGTATTATATATTATTCTATTATGTTTTATTAAGAAACTAAGAATAATTCATTAGTATTTACTATATAACAATATTAATAATAATATAGAGGGTAAAATCAAACATAAATTATAATAATATTTAAATGTACCTACTTTTGTTTGAGGTATTTTTATGTAAAATAAATATTTAATAGAATTAGTACTGGCTGAATAAATATTATGGAAAAAAATTTCAACTCTTTTGATAAAACCACTATATATGATAATATATGATAATATATATAATACCATGATAATTGCATATCATTTAATTATGTGTTTATATTAAAAATATTAATTTTATATTGTGACCGTAGCGAGGATTGTATTGGTTTTATCATGATGTGTTTTATATTTTTTTTTCTGGTGATGTATAAATACACTTTTGGGTATAAGTAAAGTACAAGTTTTTGGGTATAACGGTTTTTGATAGGAAAATTGTTCTAGTTCTTACTTTATAAAAATTTTTATTTTCCCAGCAGTTTCCTAAAGCATAAGAAAAACAACCTTTTAAAACCCGCAAACAAATCGAAAACGTTTTCAAACCCGAAACTGCAAACCGAAAGAAATAGAAATCGTTTTCAAACTTGAATTCACTAAACCGGAATATTTCAATCCATTTTGACTCTCTGCTTTCAGCAGATAATACCAATACAAGTTTTAACGGTTGTAATAGACGTGGATAAAATAAGGTTTTTACTGAGCTCAAAATTCAAATTATCGATCAATTAATTGGTGTTCGCTGTTCACCACATATAAATATTTCAACATTTTTATATATATATATATATACAATATATTCAGTAAGAGTGGATAAACTTAATGATTTGTGTGCATTTGTAAATATAAAGTTTCTATAAAAATATACTTGGTCATATTCAAACTCATTGGCTACTCATTGTATTCATCATTAACTAGATTAATACACATATTTGATGGGTTAAAATCTTATTTCTCATTATTTGATAAATGTCCAAGTATACTAAAACAATTTTTTGAAAACCCAACCTCACTAGGTACACATTTTAACGTTTTTTTTTCGATATACAGAGTGAATTATTCAATAGCATTAAAAAAATAATTGAGGGGGATAAAATTGCAATTACTGAAGTCAAAACATGTGATATTGATTCATTAAATCATTTAACTCACTTCATAAATTACTTAAATTTAAATTAGTAACATAATTTAGTAGCTACATAGAATTTTGTAAAATATTTTTGTATAGGGCTGAACTTTTTCATACATTGATTTTATCAACTAGTCGAAAAATAAGTAGGTACCTATACAGTTGGATCTATATATTTATTTCCGTATATACATATGGATTTGTTGTAAAATGTAGTACATCGAGGTTATCGTATCACGTGTTGCATATATACAATAAAAGATTCAGAAAAGAGATAAAAGAGCCGAGACGGTTAGTGAAACTTAGTAAAGTGACGAACAGACCTAAGAGATTCCCAGATATAGACCAACTGGCAACTAAAGAGGTGTATATCACTGATGATAGTGAACTCCTGAGGAGTTGCTAAATGGAAGTATAAAGCCTTTATTGAGAAACTATAAATGGTTTTTGACGAATATTCAAATATATATATTATTGATGAATATTTGAGGGATTGAACATGCCTATAGTTTGTAATTAAGAGTACTACGTTACTTTCGTTATAAACGAAAAAATGTCTAAACGATAATTTCGTAACAAAATAGTACTTTAGTAATTAAAATTATAATAAGTCTACAATAAACATTAAGACACAAATAATTATACATCGTCTAAAATATGAAAATTTCTTATGATTTATTAGAATGATATTTTCAAAAAAATGTTTTATATTTTATATTTTTTACAATTGAATTATATTTACCAAATAAACCTTATTGCTATAATTTACTTTTAATTTATTAATATAATTTTTTAAAATAGATTTATATTTTATTTCTAGGTTCTTTTGAAGTTAAATACCAATTTAAAGTCTGTAAAAATTTTTTTTCAATAAATATCATAATTACACAAAAATTCAAAAAAAATTTGAAATATTTATAAATGTTATATATACTATTTGACTTCCATTTTTCTTAAATTTTATAAAGACACCTTGAAAATTGAGTGTCTGGCATCTTCATAAATGTTAATTTCTAAATATAATAATATATGATAAATTACTACATTATTGCTATGGTTCTTAGTATTTAAATATAAATATTCGAGTAAAAATATATAAATACTTGTATACATTTATATATATATATATATATATATATAAAAATTGAAATTTATATATACTTACATTTATTTACACAATATAGATAAATAAATATTTATGTTTTTAATTTTTTATAAGTTAAAGGCTACAACTATTTAGTGTAGGTATATAATACTTTTAGAATAGTTAATTAATAAATCGAGTTTGTTTATTTTAACAAATTGATGATTATTGGTGGTTCTTCTTCTTCTCGTGTCCAGTTCAAATTGCCAATAATCACATAGTATCATATATACCGTGTATATAGTATATACACATGGTAGTAATCATATGGGCATGGTAAGAGCCTGCTCGTGGCGCCCCTACATAGTTGTCCGACCATTAGATCAGATTAACGAACTAATCTTACCAACACCGGTGCGAAATAAATATTATTGGTGGTAAAGTGAATTATCGTGTTGTAAATTGTCCACATTTCGTTATTTTTTTACAATATTCTATATATATATATATATAATATAAAATACAATATAATTAATACATTGATATCAAAGTTGTAATTACCTATTATTTATATTTAGTATACGAAACTCTAAAAATATCAATCGGCATTAACCAAATATGCAAATCCACATAAAAAACAACCAAAAAATTATATTAATCATATATATGTAATATACACATTTATAGATTCAGCAAAAATGAATGTAAATTATTAAAGTAATTAAATATAGGAACCCATATGTCGCAAATTATATTCAAATACTAAGCTGGGCTTAATAACGGTAATAAATGTTATAATATATACAAGTATATGGAACTCACATACAGAGGGGAACAATAATAAATAATAATACATCTGAGTCCTACAAATGCAAACCCCATAGCTTGACTACTAATTGAAACTCCAAACTTATAATAGTACAAACTTGGATTTCCAAATGGACTTCCATTAGTCACTTATTATTGTACGAGTAGAGGAATCCGTGTTAAAAAAATTGTAATATTTTGCACTAAATTCAAGTTAATATCATATTTATTTTTGATTTTATGCAATTCCAATCGATAAAGGAACATAATATCATTTAAATTATGTAACAAAATATTTCCATAATGTTGATTTAAACTGTAAATAATTTTGATTAAAAAAATTTTTGCAATTTCCCCCGAATCTGAGGATACACGTTGGGGTTAAATATTATTCATCACTTTGTTTAATTTTTAAATGCTTAAACAGAATTTATAATTTAATATAATAACAAGCCAAAAAATTTTAATTAATACTTACATAAGAGGAACATTCAATCCAAAAATGTTAATTTTTCAATATTTATTTTGTCTTTTTATTTACTCCTAGTAGATAGTTTCCTCGACCTTCAGCTCTGCCTTTACTCTTAAGTCTTAGATAATGATCTTTGATTTATTGCAAAAATATTTAAAAAACACCTATCTATTCTATAATGAAATATGATTCTTATTATTTTTCAATAAAGTTACTTCTTTTTACACTCCATCATTCAATGAAATGCATCCATTATTACCTCTCCTTTACTCCATTCAATTTTAATCCTGACTATCACTTATATTAACAAATATTTGTCATTTATTTTCAACAACTACCTATATAATTATTGCTTTCTCATGTACATAACTCATTTCACGTTCAATAATTAGTTTCATTCAGGGTAATTTTATTATTGAAGGTCTAATATGGGTCTCACGATAACAGAAAAACCAATATTTTTATGATAATTGACATCGAGTGGCCATGTTATACATTTTGGGATCGCACTCCTAATCAATTGAAAAATATTATTTACCCAATCTATGTCACAAAATTAGTATGTACAAAAATGTTAGTGTTCACCAATATATTATGATATTAAGATTATTTTTTTTTACATTATAAGTTTATGACTGATATTACACTGATACTACTACCTATATAGTATATATTTTGTAATTTTGTTTTGAAATGAAACGTTTCTTGTCCATTTTACATTTGAATCCCGAACTTCAGAATGAAAACAAGTAAATTTTTTTAAATTTTGATTTTATTACTTTTTATACAAAAATAAACCTAAATATACTAGTACATTCAAATTACTGTTTAGTGTTCACTACAGAAATATGTCATGATCACTGATATATCACCTGTCTGTAGTAAGCTTTCATTTTAGTATTTAATCATCTGTAATAAAACAGTAAATAATTTGAACTATTACAAAAAAATTCTATAAAATGTGTTTTATTATATATTATTTTCATCATAACTATGGTTTTGCTTTTATTTCTGTTTTATTTTATGATTATTTTCTGCAGAAAGAAGACATGTCCTTAACATAAATTTATTAAAAAAAAGTATACAATTTAATATACAATACAATTTTGACATAACGGAATAATATTATATACACTATTAAAACTATTAAAATATTGTAACCTTATATTTTTTTTTACTATTGTATAATGTAAAAAGTGAAATTTATTGAACAGTTTAGTTCCTTTTGTTTTCTGTTTCATTTTTAATTTCGCACTGTATTTTGCTTGTGTGTTTAACAAAAACTGTTTTCATTGTTATAAACTTTTTTTTAAATAATTTTATACTGAACTTCACACGAATTGTTTTTCGAATGCAATGATTTATCTTTGCTTTCAAATTAAAAATCATAATAATACATTTACATTTACACTATCCTGTACGAAGACTAAACGGAAGATGTACCTAATTACACCATTTGTATAAAGTGCATCTAAGCGATACTTATTTCACATAAACTGATTCATGTGAACAGCTTTTCGATCCAAACACTTGATAGAGCCGATACATGTGTACTGTGTAGTACGAAATGTAATCAAGAAAATACTTCATTTTTCGACTTATTTACTTTTTTATCATTGCGAAAGGAAAAACTAAACTAAGAAGACAAAAAACGTGTTATTATATATATAAATAATATATATATATATATATATATAATATATAAAAACTTATGTATTTTATTATTAGGTACCTATACACATTTATTATTATATTCAAACAAGACATAATTTTTTTGTAAATTTCTTTGGTGAATATTAATTTTATATATTACACCGAATTCATCTTAAAAACATTTTTTTTATACAGTTTGTATAAAATATTTAATTTTGTTAAAATTATTTTATACAACGAGTATAACACTAATGTTCAACTAATAACACTACTATTAATATTAAAGTGATATAATGTAGATTTGTAAACATAATTTAAAAATGTTAATTTCAGGTATTAACACATGAACATAAATATATAAAATTAATATCAACTGGACGTCAAAAAATGTAAAAATGTAGAACAGATAAAATACAATTAGAATTATTATCTTCCAAATATCTATTTATCAGTATCATGGGTCAAAAAGACACGTTTATAGTTTATCTTACATATGGCATTTTAATGTATATCTATAATTATTAACATTGTATTTTTATCTTATATTCTTGGAAATTTTTATCAAAACATATAAGATTATAAATCTAAATATATATTGAGTATTTATTTGTTGTAGATAATAACATTTTGTTTTTAAGATATAAAATTTGGATAAATTATTTGATGTGATATAAATAATACAGTCATAATAAAAGTCTATTAGATATTTAAATTGTATTTACAGTCAACTATACATGTAAAATCTCTATTTTATTAAAATAATTCTACCGGAAAAGAAAAAAATTGTGACAAATCAGACATTTTAAAGAGAGAACCCAAAATTTGGCTTATTCTAAAGCGTAGTTGGGCTTATTTTGGGCAGTTAGGAAAGTTAAATGCGTTCTCGGTCAATCAATTTTCGCATATATGAAATTATTTAATTAATTAAATATAATTTTAACTTACAAGTCTAATAGGTAATAATAATATTATTATTTTTATGTAGGTTCATAAACCAAAATAGAATATTTTACAAGCAGGTACATACTACCTACATTTCAAAATGATAATTCCATACTAAGTAGTAATTACCGCATCTTCTTCACCTTCTTCATGTCACATATCCCTACCTCTTTTTTGGTTTTCCTCACCATCTATTTCAACATCAACATACATTTCCTTTACTAATTTTACTGCCTATGTCTATTCTTTCTTGAATACATGTCCGAGCCATTTATTAATTTATTAATGGGTATTGCAAATTTTATAATAACATGAAAGTTCTTGGAAGTTTCCGGTTAACTTAATTCGAATTAACTACCTACTATTTACTACATAATTTTCTAAAATAAAAACGAATTTATATAAAATCAGCGCAATCAATAAAATTATTTTGAGCAAAGCTTCGGTGTAATAATACATTTTTAAAAAATAAATAAATAGCTATGACAATTTTATTTATTATTTTGGTATTTCCCTTATATTTTTAAAATATTCGCTCAAAATCTGAAATCGTAAAACTATTAGTATATAAAATAAAAACAATACTAGTAAAATAAATACTAGTCAAAATAAAAACGAAGTTTCCGTTCAAAGAAGAATATTTTAAACGTATTATGTTAATTAAAATAAAATAACAAGGATAAAAGAAAAATATTTTATACTTCTTACATAAAAATATAATGAAATAATTTAATGCATTATGTATTATGTCAAATATATATTTTGAAAAGATATACTTAATCTATATTTTGCATTAATTTCGCAATTTTTAATTATTCACTAATTATTAATTATTATTCATTAATTCTTTTCGAAAGTATTTGTCACTCCAATATTTTGGTTAATACTTTATAAGTGGTTGTGTATAAACAATTTTTTTATGAAATTTTAAAATGAATTAGAATCAAAGAATTTGATATTATTTATATATTTAAAAAAATGGTTGTCAATTTTCTGTTTTTGACGACTAGTAGTTAGTGAGACATCCCTCTTCCCTCGGGGAAGCTCTGGACGCTATAGGCCTACAATTACATAATATCGTAAGAGCAATTGCAAAAAAAAAATTAATTATTTAATTTAGTGTGACCTTATATATAGGTACTACAAAATTTGATAGGTATTTATTTAGAAGAGCTTGATTTAATATGGGTGAATAACTAACTATTACCGTCACATTATATATTCAGTATATTTAATTTAGTGTTTAGTTTAGGAATTTTGATATTGAAAACTAACAAGACATTGTATGAAACCATTAAACAACGAATATTAAATTAATCTATACAATAATAACATAATCAAATATCATATATCATACAATTAAATACAATTAAGAATAGTAATCATACAATATCAAATAATATTCGGAAAATTTAGAAATTGGCGATTATTATAAACTATAGGTATACGGTATACAACACAGTTACATAATTGATAAAAAGAGTAAACAACAAAATTGGTACTTTATTATTAAATGACATAATTATTTTGTGGTTTCAATGGTAACAGATATGAACAATAATATCATTGAATATTTATGTAACATATAGAGAAAAAAGGAATAGGTACATAGTAAAATTAGCAATGTAATATGTAATAAGAAATCGTCCAATACCTTTACATTTATTGCTGCATTATCAGATAATTCATATATATATTAGTAATTATTTTTATAACATAGATAATTCATATGGTTGAACCTAGATGAAAAATGCAGTTAAAACATGACCAAATCCATATCAAAGTGAATATTATAAGGTATACTTAGCGACTATTCGTATAGTTTTGTTTGACAATATACATTTATAATATGTTTACCGTAGGTACATTCGAAATGGATAATATTACAATTGAACACTTTTTGCTGTGCGTGAGATACTGACAACAATTTGTGTTAGGTAAGTCACTACATTAATATATAAATTAAATATTCTATAATTGTTTAGATACTCGGAATATATTACTCATAAAATAAAACAATGTAAAATAATTATTACAATACCATTCACACTGTGCAATAAACGGTCCCGAAAACATTACATAGAGGTTTACATGAAACGTGTAACATTGCACTCTGTGTTACTATTTCGTTAAATTAACATCTATGTAACTGCAAATGTCCCGCAATGCTGTCATTCAATAAACGTCTATTTAACATCAATATTTAACCTCCCATCAACAACACTTTATATATTTTGAACATGCGACGTTTCATTGTGACAACTATGCAACATCAAGTCAACGTTACAATATATTTCAGGTACATTAATGGTGATCAAATAAATGGTAAAATATTACAAAAAAGAATAATCAACCGTTACCAACCATTCACTGAACTATGATTTGGGGACCTATTGAACCTGACGCCTTAACAACCTACCTACCTACACAGATGTTAAATATGGGAAATAAAGGTATATATGAATAGACAATCCGAATGTTAAACTACGAGTTTCAGATTACATTCGTAATTTAAAATCAATCAATTAATCCTGTAATGTTTAATACTCATATTATATTTTATTTATATATTAGTATTTATATTTATAATGATTATCAATTTTCATGCTTGCCTACTTTTATATAATATAAAGAATACCTTATACTATTTATACTTTGTATATTTATATAATTAAATAGAAAAACAAAATAATATAAAATATAAAAATATAAAAAATATATTCAATTCTTCCTTTTTTTTTTAATTTTCAAAATAAGAAAAATAACTACTTTTTTAGTTGTTTTTAACATATAAAAAAAAATTAACCCGATTGTATACTTTTACAGCTTGTAAACAACAGTAAAACCGAAAATATTTTTTTGGTGCAAAATAAGACAATTTTACGGTACCTGCCTATTTCATAAAATTATACATTTATTTTTGGATGAGCCTAAATTAATTCCGGGAAGCTTTAGCCTATATAGTTCCCCTCAATCAATACCTTTGGGCATATCGATATTTGTTAGATATAGCCCAGTCAATGGGGGATTTGAACTTACAAAAAAATAATAAAGTTTTGAAACTCGGGGGAAGTTTCGTCTTGGGGCACTGTTTAACCAAAAAAAGTCGCCATCGATACGAGGTCCGGAACAAAGGTTTTTTCGAGGTCAAAAGTCAAAAAAATAGCCTTTTCGTGAATAACTCGCTTTTTAATGGTCGTACGACAACAAGTTCAAATTAAAACTAATAGAAGAGATAATTATCTAAAAAAAAAGTAACATTCATTTTTCGTGTATTAGTGACCATTTCCGCGGTACAGGGCTTGCCAAATGGCCTTTTTTTGAAAAATTAGATTTTTTACAAAAAAAAAATAGTCTTTTCATAAATATCTCGCTTTCTATTCGTCGTACGATTAATAACATAAGAAAAAAAATTGTAGAGGAAGGAATTTCCTTTAAAGTGATGTATTTTTTATACACAAACCACTGTTTAAACCGTTTTACGATTTTTTATATATCAATCCACAAAAAATACACAATAATACGAGTGCATTAATGCGTCCGGTATAGCGTGGGAAGGATAAAATTTTTTTTTAAAAAGGCTAAGTAATGAGCGGCAAAATTATCGAAGGATATACCTCAATAAAAAAAAAAAAATTCCGCCCGCCCCCTTTCATAAATTTGTGGGGGAATTAAATCCCCCCCAAAATCTGGTTTTTTCTAAAAATATCAATAATTATTATACTTACGACAAAAATTTTCAA
>JAIPRL010001932.1:0-69843 GCA_025469235.1 Pemphigus obesinymphae
CGAGAGTTGGAGTTTAGTGGAGGTGGCATTTATGAATTCGCGAATGGACGGGATGTTTGTGGACTTCCTAATGGAGTGATTACTAACGAAGAATGGGAGGTCGGTGATCTGGCGGAGAGTTTTATTTTGGACGGCTTCTATGCGGGACCAGTTTAAGTTGGAAATATTAGAAGCCCATGCGGGGGAGGCGTATGTTAGAATGGGGCGCATGTAGGCTTTGAAAATGTAGAGCTTGGTTTTGACGGAGAGAGGGCTTTTCTTGTTGAGCATGGGAAAGAGGAGATGACCTGCAGCTTTTGTTTTATTTACGACGGACTTGGCGTGGGCAGAGAAATTGAGAAACCGACAGATGTCGTAAAGGTAAGTAAATATATACCTATCTACCTATGTCCTACTAGCATATATGTATATATGTATGCAATTTCTAGGTGTTAGTCGTTAGAAAATACATTAGTATGACTTGATCTGTGGGAAGATCATGTAATAAATCATAATCAAAGGTTTACATGTCACTGTAATACTATCTTCTCTCTTTACAATCTGTAATATAAATGTCCAAAATATGATGTCTAAAATATCTTTTAGAAAAATTTAACTTCAAATATGTTTTATCTTTCAAGATGAACCAAGATCGTCTAGAAGTTATAAATAAATATATTGTATATAATAAATATATAATATAAATACATTTTATTATATTTCTGTTAATACTATAGGCTAAGATAATCTTATCTTAGTCTGTGGTTAACACTAATAATTAAAACAAAAATAAAAATACCTATATAAATAGATGAAAATTTTAGTATTTTCCTGATCATAAAAAATTATATATATTGTATCTATACATATTATATTATTATTATGTGTTACCTATATAATTTATATTATAATTAATAATATTGTGCCATATAGATATATTATTTGATACTAGTTTACATAATGAAGTAGGAGTTACAACCATCAATTTTGTTCTTGAACGGCTTATGAAAATAAAAATATTATTATTTAGGTATCTATTAATTTTTTTCTTATATCAACAGCAATTTTTCGGTATGGCAAGACAAGTGACTTGTCCAAGTGATCACCCAAATTGTGCAACATTTTTACAAGTACATAAAATGTTAACAATGTACTCAATAATAAAGCCACCTAAAAGTGTAAATTGCACTATATTGGATTTAACAACAACAAAAATTACCATTAGTGATTTAAAGAATGTTTTTAGTAAATATGATAAATCAGAGGAGGCAAAAAAAAAAAATAGATAACTTAAAAGAAAAATTAGATTTATTAATTGCTCAAGATATAGAAGTGGACAATGTATATGAAATTGATATTTTTAGTGATCATCATTATTATAAATCAAACGCAGAATCTTGTGCATTGTAGGTACTATATATGTGGATATGTTACAAAATATGTGAATAAACATATAAAATGTGGCGATTATTAAAAAGCAGTATTAGGTAAGATTGTAAGAATAACCAAATCGGGTAGAAATTATTTATTTATTAAATATAATTGTAAGTATCATTTTCTGATTAACCGGAGGTAACGCTCACAAATACGATATTAAAACTAGAGGCTGTTTAACTCACCCTGATATATTTTTATTTCGTTTATTGATGGAAGTATAGAATTTATTCAAACAATTTTGTAGCATTTATGAAGTTTTTCAATTGACAGTGGATGATTTCTTTGATAGAAAACAAAAAATAATTAGTACATTTCCATGTACCTAATATATATATAAAAGGGAAATACTTTTAAAATGAGAATGTATCAGTACACAATGATTTCAAATAAAGACCAAAATAAGAATAATGTACTTAACAATGAAAAAATATTCAAAACTTGTAAATACATAATTGAAATTTATGTATAGGAAATATATATTATTAATTGAAAAATATAGAAGTATTTAATTGTTGTTATTCTTGTTATTTTCTTTCATCATTTTCATTTAATTATTGTAATTAATATTAAAAAATTAAAATTAAAACAAATTAAAAATTATTATCACGTCCGTTATATCATTTGCGTTTTGTAGCTTTAATAGGTTTTATTGACTATATAGGTAGCGGTAGAGTTTGTCGATTTCTATTATCCCCGATCCTCTCTCAAGCGATCCACAAGAAGACCGGCTCCCTTTCACCCGCCCATCATGTCGTTTCCGGTCCATACTATCTTAGTCCGTGTTTAGAACTAATACATTATTTAACCATAAATACATATCAACTATTCAGTGACAACCAATGGAAATAGTATGTAAGTGGAAGTGGAGAACTGTTGGAAGCGTATCGCCCTGAAATGTTGTCGTATTAATCTATTTTATTATTTCAGTTACAGTTTACAGGCTAAATTGAATATACTTGTGATTAGTATACATTTTATAAAAATTCAGTTTATTTTAAAAACTTACAAAAGCTTTATATTGAATTTTCGTACAATATGTTATGGAACTTAGTAATTGTAATACAATATTTATTGTAATAGGTATATAATGCAAATTTTATTGTAATTTCTAGAATAAAAACTAAACAATATATTTTTAAATCTAAAATTTACTTTGAGGTTGTAATCGTGTACCCTATCTGTGACCTCTCAATATACACAGCTGTATTCAATAATAACCCGGGCTTATGGTTTTATCCAACGAAGTCGTTACGCCACCGCACCGTTGATATAGGATTATAAATAAACATGATAATTGCATAATATCAGTAGGCAAGTCGGATCTGTAGAAAGGTTGTTTTTTTTAATAACTTGATTTGCATAAATGCAAGTAGGTATATAATTATGTGTTTTTTTTTTAAAGGAATACTTTATTCGAATTATTTTACTTGAACTATAAAATTATATTCATAAAAACGCTACAATATAAAATACATCAACAAATATAATGAAGAGCGACTCTTGAAAAAATTCTTATTTGAGATTCATATAACACGTTAAAACTTTTACTTCATGTAAAACCCTGTATGTAAAAACCTATTTAAAAGTTAAAAGGTCAGATTGTGTTCATTTATAATTGCATTGGAACAACTGTAATATTATATTAGGCGATATATAATTACTTTACCCTGTCGTGCATTTACAAAGTTTGGATATGAGTTTTTGGACCCGATATGTGTATAATATATACATTATACATATTATATATATATATATATATATATATGTTTGAAAATATTTAAATTTTAAATAAAGTTCATCACGATTAAATATGCATTACGTTGAAAATAGTTGTTAGGTTGTTAAATTTTAAATCCATGGTGTACATATCTAATTACTTTTATACTTAAACAATATGACAACTGCATACAAGTGAATACTTCAAATAGGTAATGTTTTAATTATGAATACGAAGTATATGACCCACACTAAATGCAGTAGTGTAATTTCTTTTTAAATGTTTAGAGTGGTTTTCAAAGAATATTCTCCTATAAATATACGGACGACCAATGACAATTTGAACCCAATTACCTCGATCTTACCTCATTCCTTCGTATCGAATTGAATCTTATTTTATAAATGTTGGATTTGTCTGATGATCAAATAGACGGTTTTATTTGGTCCCTGAGTGGTTTCTTAAATGTTCCCTACGACAATAATCACCCGATCGCTCCCCATGATTGTGCGATCGACTCTGAAGCAACAATTGCCTCGGGAAAAGGATCGTTTTAGTCTATCGTTTTCAGCACAAATAAAATTGGTTCCATATCTGCGTGTATATACTCACAAGCACACATACACACACATATATATATAACTAGAGGTTTTTAATCGAATTAGTTTTGACGGGGTCGAAGGAAGGCAAACCACAAATTATCCAAGTCTCAAAGTGAAAATAAGAAAGAAAAACACGGCTATTTAACGTTATATACTTTTCCCATTAGCTATACGAGTGTGTTTACCCTGTGTGTTAAAATTTGGTCTTAAGCCTCCCTTGTCAAATAAAAATCCATTAATGTACAAAACTGTAGGCCAAGTTTTATTTTGAATTCCTATTTCCATTAAATATATATCCAAACAAAAACTTTTCTCACATAAATAAATATATGAAATAAACACTTGTATAATAAAATATATATAAATATAATTTATGTTTATAATATTTGTGTTATTACTTAATTTAGGTATTAAATACTAATACGCAGTGCCCGGATATGGATGCAAAATGCATTTGTCTAGAAACGTGGTTTTCATCCATTTTTTATTCGTGTCACTCTTATCTACAAAATACAATACTACTTCTTCCAAGCAAAATATGCAATAATTGTAATACATAGATAATCTAGGTTTTTAACTGTAGATTTTAAAAATAAAAATGAACGACTTTAATTTTATTACACAAAATACAGTACGTAGAAAAATAACAAATAAACATTTTATTTGAATTGTAGGTTTGATTAAATATTGACGTTTTGTTTACAAATTTAAAAATAATAATTATGTTCTGAAAAAAAAAATTTTAAATCAATGCAAAATTTGACTTCAGTGGTTATTATAAGTTGGTGAATTTTAGTAGTCTTGATGGAAAGGGCGAGTCTCATATCATCTAAAACTTCTGTTTTTATGAATATTTGGTGTTTATACAGCGAGGAGGTTGAAAACTGAAAAAGCACTTCAACAACCTTTGTGGACAGCTGAGGTTATATATTGTGAAGAGTCACCCAAAAGCTGTTAAGTGAGTTTTCTATAAACTTAAGCTAGAGATGGTCACTCTTCAGTTTCACAGCTTCCAGTTGTACCACACAGCCACCTATTTGATCCATGAAAGTAAAAGAGTTTTGAATTCAGCTGTACTGTTCTACATTAAAGTCTGAAAAATTGTGTTTAAAAGACATTTTCAAGGCATGTAAGTGACTTCTTATATGACTGCCAGAACAATAGGATTGAAGTTTTTCTCACCTGCAAATAGTGTAAACATGGCTAGTCCTTTTGATCCAATTTTGAACACCACAAAGAAATTTTTCATGAAAATCTGAAAGTTTGTCGGTAAGCATTTTCCTTATAAACCAAAATTAATCATATTAATATTTTCTAATATCAAAAATTGATTTATACAATATATAGAATGAAATTTGTATTTTTGGGGCATTTTTGGCATTTTAAAAGAAATTTATTTTTTATAGATAGGTAATTAAAATTTTAAAATAAAATTAAATATTATAATTTTTAGGTATCCATATCTACTCGTAAATCATTTATGAATTACATATAATTAAACTGGTATTGAAACATTTATTACAACTTTAAGTTATACATATTAAGTAATACCAGTTCTTCGTCGCAAATCATTCTGTTTATATCATGTACCTATAATGGCAATACTATTTCAGTGATTTATCGATCATGGGGTTGATAATTAAAATCCAAACAGTAAAAAAACCTGATTGTCAAACTGTCTTTAGTGTTGAACATTATGTTTATTCCTAATTTTATGAGTTTAAGACTCTTGATAACCCCATCAATTTTCCTATAACGATCTCTGTATTTCACAAAATAAAAATTTTGATTTAAATTTAGGAAAAAATTTTAAAATTATTAATAAATCTGCTTTGCATGGATCTCAGCACATAATCGTTTTATCGATGAAATTAATTTACTTCTAGATCTAGTATATGGTATATATATTTATATACCTATAACATAATTATGTTTATTTTTATAAGTTTAGTGATAAATGTTGAATAAATTTAAGGTGTATTACTATCTTCCAACACAAGGCAATTACATAATATGTTAGTATAAAACGGTCTATCAAAGTATGAATTTGTAATGGATACCTTTAAAAATGATAGTTCTTTACATAGGTATATATATATATACATATATATCTCATATATATTTATTGCAAAACATTTATATTATAAAGATCAATTGATTTAGTCAAACATCTAATAGGACATTCAGCTTAGTGTGTTATAAGTATTAGGTAATTTTAAACCATGGATAATTATATTTATATATGTATATTTATCATACAATGTTTATTTTTATATATTTTGTTGAATGTTGGTTGTATACGTTAAAGGAATATTGTTGTCTCCAATCATTCTATTTACCATAAAACGTTTCTCCAAAGTACCTATAAATGTAAAATGTATACCTATAAAATATATTTATATACAAATTATATTCGCCAATTTCTAAATTTACCAAATATTATTTAATATTGTATGATATCTTTATTTTTATTTTATTTAACTAAGTCATGTGATTGTTTAATTATCAAATTGAATACTAATATATTATCTTACAAAATACCTAATTATGTTCTTGTGGTTTCCATAAGGTATGGATTATCTTTTTTGGAAAAAACGGTTTTGAAAAACTTTTTTTTTAAAGTAAACAATTTTTGTTTTGTTTCATATTTATCTATGAGTACACCTTGTTCTATACCTCTATGGGATTACTTATACATATTTTAATTATACTCTAAAATATTTTACCAATTAATGTATATTTGAGAATATATGCATATATATGAGAATATGCATAAAGTCACACTAAATCATATTTATTTCTACATTTGATCTTCAATGTAATGTTAAACATAGTTAGGTACTGAGTAGGTATATAATTAATATTAAGAGTTATGTATACTACACCGAAGCTACGCTCAGAATCGTTTTATTGAATGTAATGATTTATCATTGCTTTCAAATGCAATACATCCACCAAGAGTATCCTGTCTAGTAAGCGGAGTAGGTACATCCACCCCTACTGACCGCCTTTTTTATTTTACTCGAATTAATCGATTATTGAAAATCCTCTGGGTAAGTCGACGATTATTAATCGAATAAATCGATTAATCGATTATTCGAATACCGAAACTGAGGTTTTCTCATTATCCTATTCCTGGTAATAGCTCTCATTTTCCTTTATTAAACCTCTTCGATCTTCATCTCGTCTCTTCTTAATTTATGTATTTTTACTTAATAAAAGTAACCATGGTATTCAATATCTATCAAAAAATATGTAATTTACTGTATATTAATTTTTTTTTTTTTAAACATCATTGTCAAATGGTTTGAACGATTAAAGAACCTTTAATTACAACAATTATACACAAAATAACGGTAATCATAAAAAAAAAATATATATATGAATAGGTAACGAGTTTTATTATGTATTATTTATATAATAAAATAAGTAGGTACTATAGGTACCTAATAAAAATAAAATAAAAATGAACACCTATGATCTATTACTTATACCTAGTTATAAAAATAATAATAAATAATAAGTAGGTACACGACTTAGTTTGTATTACCTACATACTAATGATATTAACATCTAACCCATTCCAGAATTTGCTGAGAATCTGAAATTATCAATTTTATTTTATAATATAAAAATAATGGAAACATTTTTTTTATATATATACATTACCAAAATGTGATCAAAAGGTATTACAAATTGTATCACGTTAGTAAAATACTTCTGTAAGTATGGGCACTTGTAAATTATAACTTTCAAGTCTCTGACATTATTATTATAATTGTTAGTTTTTCAGTTATTTATTTCTTTAAAGTACTGACTAGGATGAATTTGTTAATAAAAAATTTCTCTACCTGAAAATTCCAACTACCTATACATTCATTCTATCCGAGAAGGTACCTAATACCTAAAAGGTGTGGTTTTATCAACACCCGTATTATACCTACTGGTTATTGTAAAAACGGGAATTAAATAATCGAATAATCGAATACTCGATTAATCGATTAATATAATACTCGATTAGTGGATTAATCGAAATAACCTCACAGCCCTAGCTATAAGTAAGTATTCCATTTGGTGCTGTTTTTTCCACGTGATAAAATTGATTATAAAAATGTAAATTTTGTTGATATCTTTTTAAGATCATTTAGATCAAAGTTGTGACAGCATCATATTACCTATAGTAATTAGATGTTGAAAATCGAATGTTTTTTAATTTGCTCTCAGTTAAATATCTATAAAAAAAAAATGTTGTTACATTAAAAAAAATTTCATGTGATATCATAAAGTTAATTGTTTTACGGTAATAGTTATAATGTTTATTACCGACTCCATTTATATATTCAGATAAAAAATTACAAAATCAAAACAATCTTCATCGTCTCGTCTACGTATGTATATAAATGAATTCAGCAATGACAATATTTTATAGCTGACTGATCAATTTAATTTTGTAATATTTTTAATATTAAAGTGGTGGTGGCAAATAATGTAACTAGGTACTATAAATCAATTTATTTTCGAAAGAAAAACATAGAAATGGATTGCAAGGCGAGAAAGAAAAACCACTACAATTTATTGATAATATTGTGTTTAGCAATGACAATAGTGCGTATAATATAAATCTATGTTTGCTGTGCTATGTATTAGTTACGACTTACGAATATTCCGTTTAATAAACTTGACAAATCGAATAGTAATAATTATGCATTATTCATTGATAAACATGAATTAATATAAATATGATTTCAATCGTAGTTGATAACAAACATTCAATAACACTACAAGTTGGTTTTATTTTGTAATTATTATATAGCCACACCGCAGCGCAACGATTCTTGCACAAATTACAATAATTATTATATTTAATATTCATTATTAATGTGAACAGCGTTATTCCTCGTGTGATTATTTATGATTTTAAGGATTAAATATATTTCAATTACGATATTCATGAATTTATTTTTAGTTTTAAATTGATATTATAATAATATATATTTACTATATTTATTTTAATCTGCCATCATCATGAAGGAACACGTAGGCGCGTATAATATAATTATAATAATATATACATTATATATGTAGGCTAATACGTGAATATCCAAAATATCATTTAAACGTACCTAAGTATTGCAGAATTAACTGAACAAATTAATTTTTAAAATAATAGGTAATAAGCTGCATATAGAAATATAACCCGAAAGCAATATAATCGATGGGATCATTTGCAATATGGTCTATAATGGAAAAGTAAATATAAATACATTGCGAAAAAAAAAACAAATTATGAAATGTTCCAAAAACGCCCGACGTTGACGTTTCACGAGGGTAAACAAAAAGTCAGGAATATAATAATAATGAATCAATCGGTTTTTTTTCTCCCAAACCCATATAAATCCTGCAATAATAATAATAATGATTGAGTTGACGGGACAATGACATGACCTTATTAATGTACCTATAGTGTGAAAAATGATTTCTTCAATTATTATTGTTACTGATTTTTATTTTACGGAATTTAATGTTCCAATGTTCCATTGTTATTTTAATTTTTCCGAATAAAGCATTTGAATACGAAAGTTCACTGTGGGGTTTTGTTGAAACGAAACAAACCGACAAAGTCAATTAACATTTTGCGTACCTTATGAAAAAATAACGAAAAAGAAAATTAAAATTAATTTAAAAAATATAACATTTGAATTTCCTACGTCTGTTATGATAATAATAACGTTTGAGTCCGAAAATGACCTTGCTGGTTAAAATTTTCGGAATTACATAAACGTTTAAAACAACAATGGTTTTTTGTTGAATAATTGTATTTTTTAAATTACTTCGCTACCTCTCCTATATTTTTAATATACGAAGTAATTAAAAAGGATAAGTCAAATATATATAATAATATTTATATATATATACAGACCACGAGCCCGTTACAGAAAACTCCTCGCAAACTATAAATGGACTGTTTTGATCCGTCCTAAATATTCTAGTAGAGTAGGTTTAATGTTGTATTTATGTAAATACAGAAAGTATATTCCTCCCTCCGAAAATTTTTTGCTTTTTAAAGTTAATTAGAAAAAATGTAATTAAGTATATCGAATGTACTTATATTAAAAAACAAATAAAAATAATGAAAAATATGAATACCTATAGGTACGTACTTATTTGTAAAGTTATTGACTATTTTTGAAAAATGGACACAATAAGCTTATGTAGGTAGGTTATATATATCGTATGTTTAGAAACAAAAGTAATTATTAAAAATTATTTTAAAAAAAAACTTTTTTTCACCTGAATTGTATTCATTTTTATGAGCTTTATTTTTAAATTATAGAATGATCCAATTCGCATAACTATTAAATGATGTTTAGAATACCAAACGGTTCTAAATGAATATTAGAAATTTAAAAATGCTCTCTTGAATAGTTTGAAAATACAGTTTGAACCATTTGATTTTAAGCTCAAGATATTGTAATGTACTTCAATGATTTAAAAAAAAGCATATTATGTTATTCAAATATTTAAATACCACATAATAATTTTCCCAATCTTTTGTACAAATATTTAACTTTTCAAACTTAATTTTGTATAATTTGTAAGAAAAAATAACGTTAAGGTTTTTTATTTTCTTTATCGCGATAAATTATGTTTGTTTTATCTCGAATGTTTACGCTGCTGTGGTATATTTTGGTAACCGTAAGAAAACATAATATTAAAAAATAATATACCATACCAATGCCGAAGGTCGTAAGTTTTTAATGTACATTAAAATATTTCCAATATATATTGGAAAAAATGTAAGTACCTTTATGTATTAAAAAAAAAAAATACATATTAGAAGTCAAATTTAAAAAAACGAACACATTTCAATTTATGAAAAAATTAAGTCCATTTTATATTATAAATATACTATTATAATATAATATTATTTTGTATTCCAAGTCGTGTTGATATGTTGGCTGTTTATATTACGAATTGCGTTTTTATACTATATATTAGATAATATACTTACATATACCTAACAATAATGTTATTAATTATTGATAATTATTAGCATTTCGATTTTTTTTTATATATATACGAGTATACCTACCTATCTCCACTATTGATTTGTTTTATAAAATTTTATTTTCAACGATATTAGTTTTCAACAAATTATATAAGTCCAATTTGAACTCTAGACATTGGACCACTGCAGTATATTTTACGTAGTGTTGGATTATATTTTATCGTAAGGACTTCGATTATTATTGAAAACGTTTGCCGCTCTCTGTTCACCATAATAGCCATAAAACAACGTTGGAGAAACACACAAATAACGTTATTTTTTTTCTTTCAATTTTCCAATACTCCGTCAATGGGTGTAAGTTAAATGCGTTTTATTTATTTATTTTATTTTTGGACGTCGGAGTCAGTCGTCTAGAAGAGAGTCAGAAAACTACTTTTAATCGAATTTATACTCGCACTACTACCGTATATATAACACCACAAACGCGAATAATAAAAAAGAAACCCCCAAGAAAAACTTTTCCATCACGGTTTGCCGCACATGAAAACGACCATGATAATCTCCCGCTGCCTTTTGCTGTATCTATTTTCGTAACACCTTTTTCTTTTCTTTTTAACGAGTGGGGGGGGGTTTTAACGCCTATTAATTTTCCACTCGTGTTTCCTTATCTACTATGTACTACCGCGGACGTTTAAATGGAAATAATTAACGAAACAACGACGCACGAAGCCATTTATTTCACGAGGAATACCTAGCTAGTTGCCTATGCACTGCACTTATTAGACGAGGAGTATCCCAGGGCCGGCCGGTTAATGGACTTATGAAAAGGATTTATTGCGCTCCGATGAATGACCGTTTATGTCCGTTATATATATATATATATACCACCTTGGAAATGTCATTATCGCCACCACAACAACAACGCCGGTGCAGTATACCCGAGAGGGCTGTTTAGATGGCTCATTGAGAACTATATACTATACAGTCACAATAATTATTGCAGTAATATGGAGTGTATACGTATATACGAGAAACTAGTTCAAAACCAAAACGATAATGAATTATTGGGCTTATTCCGTCGATAAACATGATATTTATTGTTATACAACTCGATATACCTAAGGATTTTGCAGATTTTCGTCCATATATTATATATAAGATATACACCCGATCAATCATTTCTTGATCGTTTTTAATTCATTTTCCGTTACATGAAATATGTCCTCGAAGTACGTGGGATTTTTTTTCCAGAAATACAGTGTCACTGTAAGTATATTACCGCATAAGTCACGGGAAAGTTAATATTATGTTTCATTTAACGAAAATTCTGTACATAATTGATTAATTCCGTTTCCATTATAGATAGATAGATAGACACAAACCGCACAAGTACGTCGTTAGTATGAAAAGGTTGTGTTTCTGTACAGGGTTTCTTTTTTTTTTTTTTTATATTTCAAATAACTAATTAGTAATTTTAAATTGTAATTAATAATCGATACTACATTAAATCGAGTAGAATTTTATTTTGAATATGGCAATAATTATGTTTCCATATAGGATAAATAAAAAACTTATATTAATGTTCAGATAATGAAAAAAAAACAAATCTCCTAAACAAGTTTAAAAACAAGAAATGGAACAATTTTATTTTAATACCTACGAATTCATAAGTTTTCAACTACATAACAATGATTTTTACTACACGGTAACCAAAATCATTTTAAACTTAGATTCAGAGTTGGAATTTATGCAGATCGATTAATCTGGATTATACATTGGTTATATACAAATTTCTAATCTTTTGTTTTTATCCATAGTTAGATAGGAATAAAAGAATCATGCAAATTTTATTGAAAGTAAAAAATGTTTTATATTTGTACTATTTTGTTATGCTGCTATTTTTATTACGAGTTAATAAGTGAAAGCACTTTTTAATTTTTTATACTTAAATTATATAACTATTATGAAATAATAACACAAAAATAAAACTAGTGGTTTTTCTATATTTTTTCAAGTAGTTTAGTGTTTTAATGGAAAATGTATTAATAACTATAATATACCCTTATAAATAAGTGCACAATGGTTAATAATGTTAATGTATATGCGTAAAATTTATTTCCTTGTAATTCCGAAAAGAATATGTCTAGAAATTTAAATGAATACTGAGTATTTATTTCACTATTATACGAGTAAACTATTTAAAGTATTATTATTATTTTTTTTTTTTTGCTAATATTCATCAGGTATATTACACCAAAATGTGATATTTTCCTCTAAAATGAATATAGAAAAATATCCCCTCGTAAAATTTTCATAAAGCTTTAACTCAGAATTTTAAAAAGCAAACATTTTTTTAAAAATATATTTATATTTATGTGTTAATAAATTAAATATCTTTTTTATTTCTCGTAAAAAAAATTCTAATTGAATTATTACCGCGGTAAAGTTAATTCAATTTAATAGGCAATACAAAAATAAGTAAATAGATATTATAATAATCTACACCAGTTAAAAAATGTTTTGTTTGTGTCAAAAGAGAAAAAAGAAAATATTTTAAAATAAAATTATAATTTAGTATTACGAATAAATCTGTCATGAATAGAAAAATGTTTAAAAAACTAATTTTAATTTTTTTTTTTTTTTTTTTAACAGAATTTCAACATAACGCGTGAGAAAAGTCACATTAAAACTGAACTATTTTTAAATTTGACCTAAAATTGGAAATACAAATGATAAACAAACCAAAGCCAGACATCTACGAGTAAGTATATTATAATCTTACTAGACATATATTTGAAACACAAATTTGATGAAAGTAAAGTATACCTTTAAAGATAGGAATAAATGAACAGCTTTGATTTTTTTTCAAAAAAGTTCAATTTTCAAATTTTTTTTGAAAACAATATATAAAAATCAAGAGTTTCTAGTTTCTATCACTATTGTACGATACATATATAGTCAAAAAACATTAAATCAAAGAAAATGTATAAGGTAATAATAAATTTTATAATAGGTATAAGTAAATAATTTCAATCTCGTTTATGTACCTGTATTGTGTACCTATATTAAATTGATAGAAACTATTAATTAATGTATTCCATTATAATGAAATAAAGTAGATAAGGAATTATTCTTAGTTATTATTATTGTTTAAATAGAATGTCGTTTACGTTTCAATATTGATTCCTTCAAATAATAAAAACATTTGTAAAAAATTGTTATTTCCAGAAATAGTTTTTGAACGAGATTAATAAATTTAATATTTTACAAGAATGAGAAACACTTTTTAATTAAAATTGATTTGCTTATTGTTATCGTCATTGTACATGTTCAATAAAATAAAAACAAAATAAAATGTCTGATATTTAAATGTTTCACTTCTATATTTATGCGTACAATATAACTTTTTTATCATTATAATTATTTTTATTTCTTGTAGATAAATATAAATATAGTATGTGGAAATATTGTCTGTCTTATATTTTATGAGGAATGCTGAATAAGGATTTAATCGAATACAATTATAAGCAATTAAAATGATGGTCATAAATAATAAATTAATGTTTCTCTGTGATTATTGAAAAATATTGATTAATTTTCTATAAAAGAATAAATTTTAAAATATGATTTCAATCATGATTCATAATTTGATCAAAATATATAACGTTATTTTTTACTTTAAGATTAAAAATTAGCCAACATTGTACACATTTCTGGGGAACATATCCACGTGTAATCGTGTACCTACTCTTCTTCTTATCCTTCGCCTTCCCTCCTAACTATTTATTAACTTTGTCAATGTATACTAATAAAGTAAAATATTTTATTTCTAACATTCAAATCTAAAAATTGTATTAAATAATTATGTAAAAGTATTTTAAGTTATTAGATTATTATATAAAAACATTAACTATCAAATTTAAAAAGTTCATTTTCACCATAACCTATAAAAAAAAAAGGCTGATAACCCCAAAAATAATTAACAGAATTAAAATGGAAATACTTTATGTAAACGAAATTATTTTAATAGACATTAAAGAATAAATCACTAAAAATATAACATTGTCGACCCTTTTAATGTAATATAAATACATTACAATAAGCATATAATTTTTGAAGAATGAAAATAAACATGATAATAATTCATTTATATGTAGTTGTTTTTATAATAATGTTTTTAAAATCTATATAAAATCTCCTTTTAATTGTAGTAGGTATTTATCTATGTATAATCTTTCTTTAATTATATCTGCACTTACAGGTATATTTTAAAATATACACCTATTGATTATTTTCACTTAAAATACGGTAAATATTGATATCTAATATTAAAATAAATAAATAAACCAATTTACAATTATTTAAGTATAATTATTGTAATACAATTTATTTATAACTACTAATAACTAAGAAATATGGCTCGGATTTTAATGTCTTAAAAATATAAATAAAAGCCCTTTAAATAATGCATTTATGACATGAAAAATCCGAAAAATGTCATACCTTAATAAAATTGAATAAAATAAATTAATTGAAACAATGTTATCGTACAAAAAGAAAATAAATTGATGAAAGCTGAATATAATCCTCTAACGGCTGCTGTGACATTAAGATAAATTTGAGAATGGTTTTATTTATGAACTAGATTACCTGATTTTGTTCTAGTATAAAATTAAAAAAACATATCTTGTATGAATTTTTATTATATTTTTCGTAATATGTATTACTAGAAATAGGTTAAAAATGACCATAATAATAAAAAATGCTCTAAAACGTCAAAACTCTCGAAAAATTAAAAAAAAGCAACCAAAAAGTTCGTTTTTAGAATAGTGTGTAATTGAAACATATTTATATCTTGGAAAGCATCGTGTCAAGTATTCCAAAAAAAAGGTTCAAATGCATCAAAATCCGAGCCCTACTAATAAGTTATAATAATTAAATTAAATTGCACAATACGATTTATTAAGTATAACGTAATAATAAAATTCTACAAACTTCTAAATGTATTTCTCTTATTACTAAACATGTTTATAAATTCAATAATAATACAAATATAAATTAAATATAATAATACGGTATAATATAATATAGTTAATTCTTATGATAAACCGACTCTTCTTATACCTATTATTATAATAATCGTATTTGAGACGAAACCGAAACTCTATACACGAGTCGTATTTAATTTGTTTAATTGGGTTTTATATTACAAAGCTAGTTCTTGCCTTCTGGATTTAAATATAAACAAATCAGTATTAAATTACAGACAAATTAAAAACCATTTTAGTCGTAATTTTTCAACCCCTTTTGTTTATCCTAAATTCGTTTTAATTTAATTCTCTTTTAATATTCACAGGGCTTTACTCAAAATTATATACACCCCACTACTGACCCAATATAATTTTATATAAATATCTTTCTTTTATCAAAAAAATAAAAAAAGTGAAATTGTTTATAATAAATATTATGCAGACAATGAGAAACATACACGAAGTAATAAACTAGGAAAATGATTAAGAATAAATTATAGAATTTAAATTTATAATATTAATATTTTGCTAAAAATACTTTACGTACAAAAATAATAATATTTCACAGTAGTAATAATATATATCTTTAAACTTCAAAATTGTATAATAATAATAATAATTTTAAAGTACTTTTTAAAAAAAATTTTCATTATGAAATTTTGATATTTAAAGTGATTTGTTCAATATATCATTTAAAAGACAGATGTCAACCGTTCCAACTTTTTCATATATGTAACTATATATATTCGTTTTAAAAACTTTCCATACTTCATTCTGGGAAGGAAATGTACCTAATAAATTTAAACCGATGTTTGTAATATGAATACATTTAAAGTAATCGAAAAAGTTTCAATGATTTATAGAGTGGAATATTGTAGGTATAAAAAAATTATATTTGTACTTATCCATATGTTATAAAAACGAAAATACAAATACATAATTTCATGTTCCCTGCTGTATAGAAATATATACAGTTTATATATTTACAACATATATTTTTAATACAGGTAATAATTAATTTCTTTGCACTTAATAAAAATCATTATATTTGCAATCAGGTATTGTACCTATAATTTTTCAGTCACGGTTCTGGACTTATAAAAATAATATTTTAAAGATTTGGTTTCGATCTATTAAAAAAAATTAAATGAGAATTTCGATTATAATAGGTTTTAGATTTTAATCTAAATTAGGAATTCTTTGATTTTACAATCATTTTTTTTTTTTCTGAAAACAACTATTAGGTTAGAGAGAGTCAAATATGAGGTTTTGGGTAAAATAAGATGAAAAATTCATTTTAGATGATATTTTTAATACATAGTTTTTCATTTTCCTAAATTTTCTCAATGAATATTTAACGATCATATGAAATTTTATTATAAATTGGAAAATATAACAAATATACATTTTCATGATTATCGATTTTGGTGATTTTCCTCCCAACTCCAAAAAATATAATCCTAGAAACTTGAAATGTATATAGAGTAGTATGTATTTCAGAAAAATTATGACATTATGAAATTTTCAAATTTATTGTACCAATTTTTTTTTTTTCTATTGCACTGAACTCTACTAAAAATAGTTTTATTTAAATGAATTATTTATAATTATACAGAAACGTGACATAGTATACGAACGTTCAATATACAAACTAGTTACAATACAACAAAATAAAGTTATACTAATAAACGGTCAAGTGTACCCTATCCCATATCCGACGAGCAATGTGTTTCCACTCATTTAAATATGTTCTGAATTCTCACTATAAATATTAACCAAAGTCATGTACATATTGGCGAATATTGGCCAAAAATTATTCAAATGTATTTGCATCAACACTCGCCAATGTGTACGTAGCTAAACGGTTATAAATAATAACATTCAACTGTAACATTATAAAAGATCAATAAAGATTAAAGATCTACGAGACGTTCTTTAAATAATGAAAATATTAAGTTCTAGTTTTGTCACTGGTACCTACTTACGTTTTAGTAAAATAACCGGTTCCAAAACCGATTCTTTTTAATTCCATTCCAACCGGTTTTTACCAAACGGTTTATTTCTGAAATGTATAGGTGGTTATTTTATGTTTTCCATACGAATTGAAGTATAATTATATTTATCTATAGATATACCAAAAATGTATATGATATATATTTGATTGAATTATATTTTTTCGGATTAAAATCGTGAAATGCTATCAATGGCATAAAATTCAATTTGAATCTTTATCTTAAACATTTTCCTTAGTCGGCGATTTCGAACATGGTTGATGCAAGCATTATGGATTTGCTGACACTCAATATACACTTATTATTAATAATTATTTTGACTAGAGGACATATAGCCGGTGGACTGTACGAGGGAGATAAACCCCTACTGCATATAGTCCTATAAATGGAAATTTTCGACCTCTCCGAGCTCTCGTAAAAACATTCCATTTAAGGTATATTAAATTAATGGTTATGTTGTGTAATATTACGAGAAAATATCCCAATTAACGTTAGTGTTCTGGCTTGTATTTCACTATATATATATATATATATATTTATATATATGTATATAAACTCAAGTACTGCGAAAACAATATTATTTTCTTGTTATACATACTCTAAATTATATTTGAACCGTGTGTATTTTATATATATTTTAGTAATAACGAATTCCGGATTGCCTAAATTCGATCTATATTTTCACTTGAAATTTAATTGTGTTTTCTAAATAAGTTGTTTTAAACCGTAAGTACTTACCAAAATATGTAATAATATACATAGATAATATTATAGAAATGCAATACACATTAAACATTTATCAATAAATCAATAAAATGTGTATATCGATAAATGAATAGTAAACCAAAAATAACCAGAATATATTATGATATCAACACAAAAACGGTGAAAAATTGGTACCGATAACTGGTGGGAATATAAATGCAGATAAGTACACGAATTTTTATTTTTATTATTTGTTTTCAAAGCTCAAAGAGCATTTTATATGTATCAAATTCAATTCTAATGAAGAAGTTTAGACTTAGGAAAAAATGTACCGATTTAGGTTGCAATTATGCAAAGAAATGTTACATTAAAATAAAGCTTATAATAATTGAATGGTGAAGAAATCAAAAAATCGTTTTCATGGGTCAAAAATAAGTTATGGATTACTTATCAACCAACCATATATATATATATACACACAATAGTTCAAATATAACGTTGAAAAAATATTTTTAACTTTCATAAATTATTTATATGTAATTTTTTATATTTTCAACATTCATTATACATATTTACATAATTCCGTGAATTCGCAAATTCACTTGGCTTAAACTGGCTCACCTGCATTTTCCATATAAATTTTATAAGGTTTTGACGTAAAAAGTGTCAAGTTATTATTGTATAATAAAGCACTATATAAATAAAAATTATATTAAAACAGTAACACATACCTTTCGGTCAATAAAAATGCAAAAAATTATTCATTAATAACTTAAAATCCTAGTTTTGTGCTTTCAAAATAGCTTATTTCTGTTGAATATTCGCACAATAGAAAATTTATCACACTTTTGGTAGTACAACTTGATCACTAATGTTTCGAAATTTAGTAATATCAATATTATCGTACTATCAGTATAATAAGACCACAAATCAAAAATGTTTTGAAAATAATTTGATAAAAGTAATTAACATTTTTAATGTTTAATATTAATAATATTATTAATTTAACATTTATAATGCAAATTTATACTTCTATAACAGTTTGATATTATTACATGTATTTCATTTTAAATGAATCGAATTTATTTTATATGGGTAGTTGAAGATTAAAGGTAATTTTTATGTAATATAAAATATAAAATTTATAAGTCCTAAAAAATTAACATTCAAAACTCAACTCACAATAAATTACTTGAAAATGAAGCAGTTTTCAACTTAAAATGTATCTGGGTTAACTATGACGATACCTACATATAAAATGGCCAACATGGCACATTAAATTTATTATAGTAAATTTGTAAACTAAAATGTTTAAATCGATTTAATTCTCATGACTGTACTATAAAAGTAGATGATTTGTAAGTAGAAAATAATATTTATAGCATACTTTATTCGTATTTATAGTTCGATTAGTCGAATTAACATGTGTCCTATTATAAAGACTTATTATAGTTAAAACTTTTAACGTAACAATATGCATAGAAAACATATTAAGTATAAAATATATATTTATTTTCGTCTACACTGAAATGTCAAATCGATTCCGAATAAAGTGTAAGGATTGACGTCAAAATTGATGTTTCAATATTCATAATGTCAAATATTTAATTATTGAGTTAGTATTTTACCATAGAATATGGATAAAAATAGGTCTGCTTATTCTATAGTATTTGGCAAATTTGTTGTTAAATGTGAAACTAAAAATATATTTTTCAAGAGTTTTCTTATTAGGTTTATTATAGGTTTTTAATGATATTTGATTTATCAATATATTATATTATGTTATTATGTCATTATGATAATAATATATTAAAAATGTAATACTCTTATACAAATAAAAATAAATACCTACATATTATATATTATAGTTTAATATATTTATAAGTATATGATAAACGGTAAATTAAATATAAAAATATATATAAAGATATGTAGTTGAGAGGAAAATTTTTAGGAAAATGTATAGCTCTCTGTTAAACATTATGGAACAGGAATGAGAAATAAGAACTAATGATCAATTATATCAGCTGTACAAAATAGAAGATGTGGTCCAATTCATCAGGTGGACAAGGATAGAATGGGTATGTTCTGTATGACGGGCCGATGGAAGTATGTTGTAAGGAAAAACGACAGATATGATAAGGGGAAAGAGACCAAGGGGAAGACTACGAAGAAGATGGGAGGACAGTGTTGGCAAATTACTAGAAGAAATTGAAGTGGACTGATAGCAGTTGTATGATAACTAAAGGAAGGCAATATTTTTTTCAGCCAAGAATCTAAATATCTTATAAAACCTTTAAAAAAAAAAAAAATAGTAATAATATATAAAGGTAAAATCCAATATGACTATTAAAATACCGAATATAATATAAAGGCTATTTTTAAAAAAATGAATATTTTTAAGATTAAATGTAAGACAGTAAAAAAATATCTACGATAAAACTATAAGAGATAATACTATTACTTATCAATTTTATATCGCAACGACATATCAAAAAAAAAACACTCCAGAATACATTTTGAGTCCCAGACGAGTAATTTCTAATATTTTATTGTAATTTCTCTCCATTTTATTAATAATACTTTCATTAAGTTATGAAGTATAATTTAGGTACATATCTAAATAGCAAATACTCATATGTTATTGAAACACAATAATTGTAATATAATAATATATATTTACGTGTCTTCCAATAATAATAATAGGGTTTCAAAATAAGATCTTTATTTGACACTCAAATCACAACTACAATTGATTGTAATCAATGTCATACATCACAATATGTATATACAACGCTATTCAATTAGAGTTTGTAATAAATTATACGTATACCCCATCAACAATATATAACCAATTTACCTAAAGTTTAGGTCCTAAACCCTCGCATCCGTTTTCCAACTCACACGATTCGCCACAAATTCTGTAATTATTATAGAGGAAAAAAAATATATATACATGCGTATACAATCAATTGAATTAGTAATTACTATTAATTTATATTAATTATTTCCTGACTTTAAGCATACAATTAATTTTAACTTGTTTGATTTTCTTACTAGAATCATTTATTTATTTATTTATTTATTTATTTATTTATTGCAGGCTAACGGGCTGAACCCTTTTTGAAATATACATGCAAAAAATGTACATATAATACACATTAATTAACTAAATTATATACAAACATTAAAATTTTTAAAACGAAAATTTTATATATATGATATATAGGTATATAAATGTACATATTATGTCTTAGGTGTTTTTATATTGATTTTGTGTGAAAATATATCTTTACATTATATTACGAAATACGAATGAAGGAACATAGACAACTTTGAAAATAATATTATGGGTTAATTTCATTACAACAGCTAGATTAGCAAGTGTTATTACATTTGTAATTATTTAACATTAATCAAGTAAAATTACCATTTGGACCAGACGTTTTTTTTTTTCAGAAAAATATTATTTGGGTTGAAAAAACACGCCTTTGGGTGTGTTTTAATCCATTTTTGTCGTGCATATATTTATAATGTATTATTTAAACAATAAATCGTAGTAGGAATTCAAACGACACTATAAATAAATACGTATTTGAAACCTTAAAAGGCCATTTTGGCCACTATAGCATTGTCCATGTCATGTTTTACAAGATGAATAAGGGGCAAAGTTGTTATTTTAACAACTATGTGTTCGACAGATGCAATCGTTGTTTATTGACTTGGTATCAATTCCCAATTTCAAAAACATAAATCGTCTATTTTAATGTATATTTGGACACAATCGGCAATTACATACTTTTTAATACGTGTCTGAAATAAATGTATACAAAGAAATTGTAATAATATCTAATAAATATAAGTAGTTTTATATAATATTGATAATGAAATTAGGACTCTCAATAAACCGCTATAGTAGCATAGATGATAAATATTACTTTTTGTGTGTTTATTACGGAATAAGATATACTAAGAATACTCTATCGGTGACCACAATAGTTTTGATATTTACTATTTAAGACGTAAAAATAGTACACAGTGAATTTTACTATCATCTAGTATCTAATCATTATCTTATTTATTGATTTAAAAATATTTCTACTCGTATTATTAGAAAGCGTGTGAAACAGCTGTAGGGTACCTATACTATAATAAGATAGGTGAAGTACGGAGAAAAATATTTACGGTCCATTCTCTGCAAATCATCCCATTCTTACCGATATCAGATCATAGTATCATGGTCTGTATAGTTTTTATTTTAAAATGAATGATAGTCATCAATATTTCACATCAAACAGCTAACGAATATAAAGAAATTCGTGTATTGAAATTTTACCAAACTAACTTATTTTAAATGTAAAATAAGAGTATCTATTTATCAACTCTATAATAAAAAAATGTCATGAAAAATCATAGGATATTAGATTGAAAGATTAAAATAGAAGAGTTTTATACTTCCGTCGTATTATTTTGGAATTATTCGGGAGAGAGCCATTACAATGTAGGCATACACATTTTGTTTTTGGCATTAAAAACGTGCGTCTCAAATATGTCAATAAAATTAAATGAGATTTGAAATCTTTTCACTTTTAGACACAAAATTTTTACATACAGTGGATTTTTTGTTGTGATTTGGAAAAAAAAAATCATGCGGTAGTCTTACGGCGGCAAATGTTTCGCTAAATTACTTTATTACTTTACGGAACGGTATGATCACCGCTACAGTTTTTCGATTGTCGCGGGAAGATTTTCAATGGACGAGAGAATGATTGATAGTTATCCACAAAGATCGAACGTATAATGCCTACGCACGGTATTAGATATACCTTATTGGTACTAAATAACCAC
Source organism: Pemphigus obesinymphae (assembly GCA_025469235.1). Taxonomy (NCBI): domain Eukaryota; kingdom Metazoa; phylum Arthropoda; class Insecta; order Hemiptera; family Aphididae; genus Pemphigus; species Pemphigus obesinymphae. The sequence goes on from JAIPRL010001932.1 coordinate 23,337, forward strand.
TCTCTCGGCATATCCCCTTTGTATGTATGTGTATATAACGAACGTCTGTGGCGGTCTAAGGTCGGGGAAGGGATGGGCCGTGTACTGGAAGTTGGCCGTCCCTTAAACACACTTTGTCGCGCAGAGCTGGCTTTCCGAGTTGTTCGCCAAACAATTGCCATGTGGGGAGAGGGTGGGAAAGGTATCTAGCCGGGGCTAAAAGTTCGTACGGATTGCTGTGCACAAACACACGCCGTTTTCCGCCAATATAAATCTTTAACGAGCTCCGATTGTCATTATCTAGAAAGTTCGAGAGGCGACCGACACGCCTATATACAACGACGGTGCAAGTCCTAAAGCCTTTTCCAACTTCGATTCTGCCACACGATCCTCTCTTTATATCCATAAGATATATATATATATATGGTTAAATCCTCGAAATTCTCGACGTGTACTCACTTATTGTACAATAGGTTATAAATTAATCCGTTTCCCGTGTAGATCAACCACCGAACACCCGCAACGAATATATACGGACATTTTCCCCATCGACCAACGCAATATTCTTCTCCGATCATAATTTATACGTTATTACGGTACGGCTTTACATGATCCACCTTCAAAATTATTAACCAAGTCTGGAAAAGTATTTTCATTTTCCGATCATCGATTATACATGTTTATGAAATGATCGGCGTTTGTTAAACATTACCTATTTAACACCGATATTTCCCCCAGAGTATGAAAACTTTTCATGTTTGCGACAATGCTCCGAGGACCAATATCTTGAATATGGATTCGCAGAAAATCGAATAAATGGCGATCGTACGTTGGAACCGATTTCATACCTTGATACACTGATTTCATTCAGAGTATTTTGGAAACAATGAAAAAAAAAAAAAAATCTTAATAATAATAATAATAATTGTACATATTCCGATTACAGATTCCCGTTTTGACCCTTTTTACCTTTCCTATATTATGCCCTGCAGTTTTAAAAATTCCAATATTCAGGAAAATGATAAATCAAGTATATTCATTTTGATGATTCATTTCTGCAAAACAAAATAAACAGCTCTCTGTATTATATATATAAATGACCGAATAAATAAAAAAAAAAAATGGTAACCCTGTGACTCGGATGTAAAAAATTGTATACAAAAGAACATATTTTTCTCTTAAATATTTATACCTATATAATATATACAGTATGTTTTAGGTTTCTAAACATCAGTCATTTATTGAGGCGTATAAACTATATCTTTTCTATTACTATTTTTGAGTATACACTAAACTGTTACGACTTACGTAACTACCTACAAATATATTTTTATCATTTTCAACGATATTATGTGTAAAGTAAATTCAAATTACATTGTGTAGCTATTACTTTGTATTTAGTATTTATATCGTGTAAATTAATGTATCGGTACAATTTTACAATGAAGAATGTAATAAAATTGTTTGTGTAAAAAATGTTTTAACCTAATTAGGTACATGTAGACGTAAATGTCTTCCACTCCACTACATGTTGTCAATCACACACATAAACGACGGAATGCCAAATATGCATGTGTAGTCCATCCGTTATACAAATAGGATGTACACTGTCCACATATCACTTAAGCCTCGTACATATGATAATAGTTGAACAATCAGCTTCTTTCACGATATAATCTATCATATAGATAATACAGATGTAGAGATAATGTGATAATAGTGCTATCATGAGAACACAATAATTTCTATTACCTACTATTACTATATAGATTCTACCGTCAAAGAAGTTATCATATTAATTTTCATCATATATACTAAACTTTAAGATTATTAAATATTAATAAATACTCAAGTGATAATGAGGACAACTCCTCTGTGTTTTTTGCTGCTGAGGAAAATATGGTGTACAATGTTTGACAAAAATATTATGTTTTACACGTGCTGTGTTAGACAATGTATTTTTTTTTATGCTTTTAGATTCTAAGGAAACTAATGATTTTACAATGAAGGATTTTTTCTGCAAGAAAATTTCCATCAAAAGAATCCAAGAAGAAAGTGGCAAGAAAGCGTTTTAGTATTAGTATGATTTCGATAGAGAATAATATCAAACTTTTAAATTGTAAACTGTAATAAATTATGTAAGTATATTACATCGACCTCCAATCAAAATCGTTTCTATCAAAAAAAAAGATTTATTATTGCTTTCAAATTCGATATATCCACCATCAGATCCTATTTAACGATAGAAGTGCATCTACCGGAATTTCAGCCACGTTTTTTTTTTTTACTTTTTATAAGTCAATATTAAAAAAGGTACATTTCTAAAGGTAAAAACAATAAAACATTTGTCAGTAAGATTTTTATTTATTTATTTTATTATAGGTACATCAATAGATAATATAAAATTGATGTATCTCTATCGTAATTATCGAATGTAGGTATATTTTTCTACAATATAATACAAATGATAATAAGTGGGAAAATGCAAAAAAAATTCAATTTTTCAATTTTTTCTATTTCCCTACTTCCCCCCTTCTCATCGATTTTATCCAATAATTTTTGAACTGGTTTACCACAAACGAAAATATTTTCTCTACAAACCAACACAAACCACATACAAACGAAAACAAATTCTTGTATACAAAATTTAGGTGGCTGGCGAAATAGTATTAGAATAAATTATTATTATGAACTTTATATTTTAATATAATATAACTCGCCAGTTACGTCATTTTACAAATTATTCAATAAATCTTGAAAAACATTTTTCTTGGGTTGCACATTTCTTTAACTAAATTTTTAAAATATTTCAAACATTGTTCTCATTCTTCTTAGAAAGTACGTTATTTTTAAAATAAATTTTGGGAGTAAGTAATAGATACAACTGAATAAGTAAATGTTAAAACATCAAAGTTCAATCAAACAAATTTGATTTTTCGAAGTTAAAAAGTCGTCCAGATAAAGATGATGAAAGTTGATCGATCGTCCATTCTCTCCCTGGAAGTTCATTATTTTTATTTTAAATTTTATAGCTAAGATAAATCATTATATTAAATAATAAATAAAAATATATAGGTATTCGTGGAAACATTATTTGTTATTTGCCATGCATTTATAAAATATTTCCGTTATAAAAAGCAGTTTTCCTTTACGCTTAAGGAAACTACAAAGAAAATCGAAAAATTGCATTTTAAAGTACCTATAGACTAGAATCAATTTGTTATCAAAATGCTTTTTACTTCAAAACTCCTACTTGACTCTTTTTACCCTTAATAAGTACAGACAAAAAAAAACACTTCATTATAATACTAATATACATTTCCTCGATTTTCTCAAAATCTTTATAATATAAACATGCAATAAAGGAAAGTTGAAATTAAAAATTTGAAACTTAGGTTGAATGACTGGTAAGTGAAGCGAAAAAATAATTTCTAGGAACTACATTTTAAAAAATTACATATATTCACGAATTTATACATATTCTTTCCGTCTGTTGGTCTGTCTGTCTACTTGTTCGTATAGTTACTAGTATGTAATTATGTTTGTTGATTTACTTACCAGGGAGATAGTAGCTGTATAACAATTATACAAAAACTAAAATAAATTTAATCAATATGCTCAAGTCTCGATATAACTATTATATTTTTAAAATTAAAATTAAATATATTTGGCTCAAAACAGAAAAAAAGATTTTACAATTCTAATATTTAAAAGTATACATTATTATTGAAAATTTCGAGCACTCTTATTCTACGAACAAACAGATAAAACTCCGTTCAGAAATTCAATAATAAATGAATAATTGAATGAATAATATATAAATATATATGAATATACAAATATAATATTAACCATAATAAAATATCAACTATATAGAATTTATTTAGTCCCGGTTATGACATAATATAGTATCTATGTATACATCCAAGGCCGCAGTGAATAGTGTAATTATAGTTTGGACGTAAATCGTAATAGTACGTAAACGACAGTAAAAGGGTTAAATATTCTTAAATAGGTACGTGATTTGTAATTGTTCATAAATGTTTTTAACTATAAGTATTTATTTTTTCGAGTCACGACATTAGAGCTTTAATTCTAGGTTCCGAAGTAGCAATTTGTCGCGAGTTATCAATCCACCTACGGTGGTAGGTGGACTATCCAATATGTAATTAAATTGAAAGAAATTTTTTTGGAAATATTTTCACATTTTCAAAAAAATAAAAACATTTCTTGTTTAATTTTTTCTTAGTTGAAAAATGTTTTTCTTTTCTTATATAATAGAAAAAAAAGTATTTAAAACAATGGTTATATGGGGGCTTCTATTATAATTTTAAGGTTTGTGACGGCAGTTCACTCGTGAATTGCAAATTGTTTTTTTTATCTTAGCTAACAATACGTTTTGATAATGGAAAAATAACATAACAAATGATTGTTTGATTTTTTGCCTCTGGGTGTTATTGGAGTTTTATTCGTATATAATCATATTCAGTAAATAAACCTATTTTTTTTTTTAACATTAAAAAAACATTTAAACATTAGAAAAATTTGTATGTATTTATTAAACATACGTTTGTTTTAGCGTTTATATACACTATACCTATAATATTTTAAATTTTAATTGCGAACGATTTTTGTGCTCCTATAAATATTTGCCATTAAACCCCATATGGTTGCAACTATTTTATTTTTGTTGTAATAAAATAATAGTAGTAACTAATAAGTTTTAAGATTATTTTTAATATACCTTTCATTTAAATATAGTTATGTAAAAAAAAATAATCGGTCTAAAGTTGCGGTTTTGTTCCTCCCCCTCCACAATATATCACTATTTGAATGCATTTTATAACCACCATACCTCTAAATAGATTTTTAAAAGTAATTACCATTTTAATTATAATTTATTTAAATTAGTTACAAATTTTTCATTTGAATTCATAAGTATATTTACTTCAAAATGTTTTTTTTTTTTTTAATAAATAAATGCGAAAATTCTACTTTTAACGTTTTAAATACCTACTAAATTGAATATATTTTATGTTTATAATTAATTTCTGAGTATACTAGAAAAGTTTTTATGAAGCTATAATATGTCTACGTGTATACAGCTTGCTTTAAAAAAAAAAGTTACATTTGTGTTAGAAAAGGTCTGTTGGGCGCCAAAACTTTTTTAATCAAGAACTAAATGGAAAATAAAGAGCTTGTCGCTTATAATATATAAGAATTAAAAATATCTGCTTACCAATCGATTGTTTTTTACCTTTGTTTTTATGAGAGTAACAAATTAATTTAATACAAGTGTTTGTACAGAACATTCCAATTATTATTAAACGTGCTACATCACCTAGTCAATATTTACATTATTGTTGTTTTTTATATTGTATTATATATAATTTATATTTACCTACATTCCACATATTTTTTTCTAATTTTACCTTAGTGATATTTAAGTTTCTAAAATCCATGATCTATATTATAATATATACCTACATATTTTTTAATTAATTCCCTAAAATTTTATTTTATGTAAATGTTGATTTATAAATTATATCAGCTATTATAGTTATTTCTTTATAAGTATTTAGTGTTGTATTCTATCAAGTCAGAACTTTAAAGTAGGTATTCGAATAATACTATTCACATAGGTAATAGCATTTAAATGATTATTTTGTTTGAATACTATACTAAATACTTTTTATATAGGTATTGTTTATTTTACTATATTTATTGTACTCTTTTGCACTATTTTTTCATAACTAGAAATAAAAATTTAAAGACTTACAAACATAAAAGTAGTTCACAGATTTAATTATAATATTTTCAATATATTTTAAATCATTTATTTTAATAAGTTTTCTGAAAATAATATAAAAGTATTATTTTCAAATCATACTATATGGTAAGATTACAGTAACTGTATATTGTTGGAAAAACGAACCTTTAATTTTTACATTTATTTCCAAAGTAAGTACCTACGAAATTTATTTATTTATAGTTAATTTTGTGATTTTGTGACAAGAAAAATATACCAAAAGTTCAAATAATCATTTAAATTTAGTTAATGAATGTAAGTCTGTAAATAATCACAGAATTAGGAAACTTCTAAACCAATGGCGTATTTTCAACTTTTATCAGAAGGAGGGGGGGACTTTAGCCGTTATAATTTAGATGAAAAAACAGAATTTATTGTTTCGGTACTGCACGATTCAATATGTTATAATTAATAAAAAGAAAAGTTGGTAATACAATTTATAGTTAAATATTGAATATACATAATATTACTTAATAAATTAATTAATAATTAATAATTTAAAACAAATAATAATTAAAATGCTAGACATTTTGATGAATTTTTTTTTTCTGGGAGAGGGGGCTCAGAACCCGGGGACCTCTTCCCTCTTCCGTAAATACGCCACTGTACTAAACTACCTTTTTTTTTTTATATTATTAAGGAGGAAAAAGTGTAATATACAAACACAATGATAGTTCATCAATTACCCTCAATATATTTTTCGAGGTGTTCGACGCCAAAGGTTCATTCAAACAATTGTACTAGGAATTTATTTGAAATAGTTAAAACTACGGAATTATTAAAAATGTTTATGAAAAAATTTAATGAAGATTTTAGATTAGTATGAAAATATAGGTACGTTCGAGTATATTTCGAATGCCGGATGAGACATTTAATCTGCATTTATATATATTTATGTATGTATATATACGTATAGTACAAAGATTTCATAATAACGAGGTAACGAAAATGGGAGAATAGTGCAAATAATTCAGTAGAGAAGTTTTGCAGTGGGTGTTTTCCGAGACCGGATTTTGTTTATGCATTCGAAATATTCGCAGCAGTGTTCTCTCTGGAAAAAAAAAAAAAAAAGATAAATGTTTTTAATCTTAAATTGACCCGGAGATTTACTCTTCTTATATTTTGTTTCCGCGCGGCCGAACTTTTGTTTTCAATCAGCCCCTGTACAGGATACATGTATTACTTGTGAGAAGAGACTCGGGTGGGGGTGTAGTCGGTATATACCAGTTCTGGTGGTTGAGAGGTAGCCGTATTCTTCTGTGATTTAGGACACGACCACAACCGAGAAGGTTTATTTATGAGCACTCCCCCTATTCCAAATCGTATAGATATACGTGTATTTTATTTCACTTGATTCGATGAACACTATGGAAATGCCTTTTAACGATATTTAATCCAATTGACTTCTCCGTTTCACCCCCACCCCCACCCCCACCCCCAATCACTCCCACCACCTTCCTAACAGAAAACCTTATATATATATATATACATTGTATACATCCATTGATCGGATCTACTGATTACGCACAACTCGGATAAAAAGTCTGTAATTCAATTTTTTTCTTTCTTTTAATACAAAACTTAAATGGTTCGGAATTAACGTATAAACGACGAAAAATATCGCTATATTATTATATCTGAATATTTTTCGCATTCCTTTTGAGATTTTTATCTTTAACTACGTTTTGTTTTAAAAATATAATATTTTATTTTTAACTTACCCAATATAAAAGTACGCGTGTTTAAATAAAAAAGTAGTTGGCTTAGAATAAAAAGGGTTGTATCGTGGTATTTCTCGATTAAAAACGTTTAAATTCAATCTTTAGTATATTTTTTAATATTATATAGAGCAATTTTTCACTGTTAACAGACCTAAAAATCTCGAGTTTAGTTTAAAATTTGGTCCATATAAATTATGATATGATGACACTAAAAAGCGATTAAAAACACGGAATTTAGAATTCTTTCATTCTAAGTCAACAAAATCAAAACATACATTTTAGATGACTGATTATTGACTATTTAATTATAATAAAACCAATTTCACATATTTATACTTTAGATATCAGTGATACGAATGTTCTCAAATTATATATATTAATGATTTATAGATTAGAACTTAGCTGTATGCAACTAATATAAACCAATTATTGTATATTTTTTAATTAAAATAATATTATTAGATATTTTCCGAATATTTTTTTTCTAAAATTATTTTTTTTAATTTCACGAAGTTAGATCAAAAAAAAATTTTTAAACCAAAAGGTTTCGAGTAATACGATGAAAAAAAATTTTTTGATTTTATCTGAAATGTATAGGTACACAATATAGGGAAATTCAGTTACGATAGAGTAATATACCTATGACGGTTAATCATTGGCAGAACTTTTTATCTGATAAATGATAACTATAACCGTAGAAACCGTTCATTAACCAATTATTTTATTGTTTCATTCGTATAGAAAGTAGTACAGTGTTATTATTGCATTCAACCGTATTATAAATGTTTGGTTTGCCACAAAGGTGTTGGGTGGTAATTAATTTTGTACCCGAGGTGCTAAAATCCCAAAATACGCTACTAAATTAATCATTAAAATGTATTTAATCAGTATAAACATAATATCCTTTAGTTAATCAATTATTTAATGTAAATCCTAAGTCTATAAAATATACATTCTGTTTTAAAAATTGATTAGCGCTCTGAATATTAGTTAGATATAGTTGTTTATTTCCTGTTAGAATATTCTATGAAACTATAATATAGGTACGTAGTAAATTTCACATAAAATTTATATACAAATGTACAATTTATTCTAATATACTTATATAATATATAATATTAATATGTAATATTAATTATTATGTAATATTCTAATATACTTATCTATATGAATAACGAAAAATTCAATTTTACAAAAATATTTCAAAAATTAAACAATTTAAAACTAGGGATATCACATAATGTGAATATTTTAGTGCGGAATGTAATTTAATGTTGATTTTTGAGAATTTATAATTACATTGATTTTCTCGAAAGAGTTTTATAATAATGTATTTACGAGTAACGAGAATTTCAGAGTCGAATATATTGGGAAAATAACAAATACCATTTTACGAAACTATATTCGTTTATAAAATATTTACATTATAAAATAATATGAACGCGAAGAAAATGTATATAATATGTTTCTGGTGAAAATGATAATTCGGCTGAATGATGACAGTTTCTAATCCATTGTTATCATTAATGACTGAAAATAATAATGAATATTAAATATTTAGTATAATATAACATTATATTATATTATAAAGTTAAATATAAAATATATTTATATGAATAACAATTTAATTAAAAATAATAGATACTAAGAAAATTGTATATACATTATTATTTTGGACTCGAGTATATACTGTATATATATACTACATATAATAATATTAAGCTTTACACCGACAAAATCCTGGTATACCGTCACTAAATTTACAAACTTTAAAAGAGTGTTCTTGTCCATATACATTATAATTCTATTACAGAAAAATTCATAACATACCATCAATATTACCTGATTTTTCATGTGATATATTTTTTTACACGACTTGTGGGAAACGTTATTATCATTGTTTGGATCATTATCTACTCGTATATTCATCTTTGTAACACATAAATACATAATGATATTTGACCTATCAAAACGTGAACGTCGTTATTACGGCTAGGGCAGGGTCATCCCTGCGAGAAAAACAAAATTATAAACAGATTTTATTTATTTTTTATATGTGATTAGAGGCCAACGACGCCGCACCGGTATAGAGAAGTTAATATAGAGGGTCGAAAATAGCGTCTCGTGTCGGACGGGGTGGGGGAAGGTGTGGGCAGCCAGGGATAATGAGATAAAAAGTTAGGTTAGCTCAAGGGACTCTAATGCAGGAGAATGTACGAGAGTAATTGCCACATCTGCCGGGTGTTGTCCCTTTCAAAAGTCAACAGGCAACCGGCTAATTTCCCAAGAGGTAATAACTACTATGCACCGCAGTAAAGATTTTTCTATTACGCCCGTTCTTTTGTTGTCCCTCACTGCTTCCACCCCCTCCCTGAACTAATCCTCCCCTTTGGTCGTATCAGTTTCCCCCCCTCCCATACTCCATGCTCACACAAAGACTGGTCTCATAGATCTTTTGTTCGGAGTTTCCCGACCGCAGTTCCGACCGCGTTGGATATGCCATTAAGGGGAAAAATGTCCGCAAATATGACCCGTGGTGAAATCTGCGACAATACAGGCTGCGAAATACGGTGGTCGTAAAGTGATAAACACAGTTTAAATTCCGTATTCCTCCGTCCCGGGCGTGTTTTAGTACTTATAACATTTTTTTTTTTTTTCGTTTACACCCTTCAACTAGAATATAAAATAAAATAAAAGTTCTTGAATTTTTTTTTTATCCATTTCAAAAGCGTGTCAGATGGCGTAAACCCATATTCTAACCCCTAAACAGTGTCGCGTGACGTTATACAGTGTCGTGTTTGTGGCATAATATCTCACAGTCTAAATGAAAATACACTATAGGTACTAAAGCATCATAAAATTGTACAATATATTATCTCAAGAACGTTTTCAAGGGGGCTAGTCAAATACATGTCTCCATATTGATTTTCTTTATGATAAAATTTACGTTAAAAAATGTCATTGAATATACTGAACAATCTCGGATTGGAGCTTTGTAAATTATTTTCCAGATTTTTTTAAAATTAAGATATTTTATGATTTTAAATTCTAAAGTAATGATTTTCTGACCGATGCTCTGTGTACTATTTATATTGTTTCAAATTGTAAATCATAAAGTAAATGAATTTGTTGAAAATTTCGAGATATATTAGATATATTAGACTTAACAGTTAACTGACTTAAAATTAAAATTATATACCCTAACAATTACACTAAAAATTATTTATTAGGCATATAAAATAAATGAAAAATATATTTTTATTTGAGTACTTATAGATAATTTATTTAAATAAAATAAGACTCAAATCCACGAAAAATTTTTACTTTTATTGTAAATAAATACGTATTTCGAAAACAATGTTTTCATCTTCAGTGTTAAACAACTACTGAAAACATTGTTTTTGAAATACGTATTTGCTTATAATGAATAGTAAAAACTTTTTGTGGATTTGGGTCTTATTTTATTTAAAGAAAAAATATAATTATTACCTATACATAAAACATAATGAATTTATTATATAAATAAATTTTTAACGTATTTCCGAAAAAGAACTGCTCATCCAGATGTTTTCAGTATATCAAACATGGAATTATAGAATACTTTATGATTGAACATATTTAACATTTTCCAATTATTTATAAATATTTTTAAGCAAATAAAAAATGCATATACATGAGGTACGGATTTTATTTAAATTTAATTTAAATTTTGAATAGAGCAATAGTCGTGTATATATTTTAACACGATCACGCGACAAGTTTTCAGCATGAACTCTTGTTAGTTTTTTTGTTATCTGACATAGTTTGCATTTTAAAATTACAGCGAAATTGTTTTTATATATTGTACTCAACAAATGTTGTATTATAATATATTGCAGTTTGTACTTAGTGGTATCAAAAACAACCAATAAGTGCACTGTACAAAAAAAATATTAACATTAAAAGTACCTGGTTGGTAGTTAGGTACTATTAAAATTAAATATATGCCAAAGATTCCCAAAATCTGGTTCATCATTTTAAAATAAATAACATTAATTTATTTTGTTTTGTTTATTTTTTTTTTTAAATATGAAAAATTAATGACGAAAAGTAAGAAAAATTATCAAATGTCTATCTACACATTTCTTAATCAATATTAAATTTTGTATTACTATAATATATTTCATACCTAGAATAAAAAGGTTCTATATATGATATATATCGTGATATTTTTATATTGCTTACGAACAAGAAGCAAATATTTTTAAGATTTGTAATACATTTTATGCGATTTCACTTTCTGGATTTTTTTTCTTTTTTCAGTCAAATAATAATATATTAATTTTAGGCTAAATTAAAATGAAAAAGTTAATAAATGTTAATATAACATAGGTCTTGTTTCGAAAAACTGGTATTTCTTTTAAATATTTTTCATAATGTAGATGGACCGAGAAAATATATATATATATATATGTATATTTTTCAAATTGGATTACATATTTCAGAAGCTCGGGAACCTCTGCAGTTGCAGTATGCAATTAAAATCTTCTTGTGTGCGAGAAAATCTGATGTAGACATTGTTCCGAGGCAGACTTATAGGTGGGCACACAAGCTGGTCTACAGATTCCATCGACTGCTGGTTGTTTCCGTTGATTATTTGTTTGAAACGAAAACTATACGTTTATGATACTTCGTAAACTTTTACGTACGGATTTGATAAATCCCTGGGTTTTAAATTATTTTATGATATTATTATGATGGAAAATATATTCAAGGCTACATACGGACATGAATGTTATTGTATATATTACACAATACATAATAATATGAAAACACGGACTTGAGGTCACGGAAAAATGAATTTCAATTACCTTTTTTTTCTCTCTCTCTCTCTCTCTCTCATTACAGGTAGGTAGTTTATATATATACATATATACATCACTCTATCTATCTATACATATATATATATATATATATATGTACTTGCATACAATATTATTATGTACACATATACGTACCTATATATACGTACAAAAATAACAAACAAGAACCGTGGAACGTACAAAAGGCGCATATTTCTACTACTAGGTACCTCATGGGAAATCCAAACGGAACAGAATGGTATTTTAAAAATGCATGCAGACCCCAGGGGGGTCCAACGGCGTACCATTCAATTTCGGAATATATACGCACCCCTCCACCGTCTGCAGTTTGCCGGTCGCAGTCGAAATAATAGTAATAATAATAATAATAATAATAATAATAATGAAAAAAATTCCCTTGGCAAAAACGTGACATTTTTGAATAGTTAATGCGGCCCGCGTTCTACATGTACACGCTATATATAGTGTATAATATGCTATAATATATCCGCCGACGGCCCGGTAATCATTTTATTATTCAGACTGTGCTGACCCCCACTACGACGATGGAGAACGGTGGAATTTATACACCGTAAGTAACATGCACGGGAATGTTGTTATGCACTATCCTCTGGTGATAAATGACAGGTCGTACCACCCCGGAGTTTTTTTTTTTTTTTTTTTACTTATTTATTGCTCGTATCCATCATGACTTTCGAAGTTATTGCGGACGCGATGAGAAAATAAAAGTAAAGTAAAAACAAAAAATAAAAATGAACGAAAAATAAAGGGGGAAAAAGACGGAGAGAGAGAGAGAGAGAGAGAAATGGAAAATGTCTCATCGTGGACGGATAAATAATGCAAGGGACCCGCGATGGACGCGAGGTTGTCGTACTGCACGATGTGGGAGGAGGGTAAACGGTTAAAGTTTTCGGCGGAGGCACGTCTTTGTCGTCGTGGTGAAGAAAATATATATCATGTTTTTTTTTTTTTTTTTTTGTTTTTTAAAAAATTAACATGTCGTAAGTTTTGTAATTTTTTTTTTTTTTTTAACAGATGACAAAGGAACTTCACATCTAGTCACCGTGTATACGGCGGACACAATGGGGGATTTAAGGGTTTTCCAAAAGGCCAACGGGAGGTAATTATTCGATTTTTTGATAACATCTTATATAATAGAAGTGCGTCTCTTATAGCTGTTGACTGCAATAATTCAGTTAAACAGTTTTCTAAAAAGGAATATATGACTAAATTAAGTTAACATTATATTTATAAGTACATAACTAATTTTGCTTTATATCATCGAGAAAGGGTGTATTTAGGGATAATCATACTTTTATATAATCCTTCCCCCAAGCTTAGATAATGTATTATGCGCACGTTCGTTATTGAATATTTAGTACATTTCTCTAGGACCACACCTCCGCCCAGATTACACATTAGATCCACAAATGAAGGACAAATGTATTAATACAATAGTTCTAGTTTAAAAAAACAAACACTTATGGCAATCCAGAAAGTTTTTTTTTTTTTTATACACAAACTATATTTATGTCGTATACTATAAAATATCCGTTAATCGTCGTCTGTTTTGGACATAATGTGGTCTGACTTCTGAGGGGATAAAAATACAATTATTATATTTTGATCTACTATATATACGAGTATACCGATTTCCATTAATTACCTACTATATATCATATTAAAATTATAGGTATATAGTATTCATATACATACATATAAATAAATAAGTTTGTCATTAACATTTACTAAACAAACATAAAATAAATACACATTAGGTACAAGTGTACAATATGATCTTTAGTCTAAAATTTAATGTAAATAATACATTTTTATCCATATGAAATCATATTTATCTTTTATCTTTATTCACATAGTTGATTTTAATTTTATTTTAACTATTAAATTTGAAGCAAAACGAGAAAGGAATGTTTTTTAAAAGAATGTTTTATTTTTTTATTTTTTCCTATACCTAAGTAAATATATTTTTGGGTAAAGAGTTTTCTGATAGTAAATTAATTTTAGTTGGTACCTATATTGAAAAATCCGTTTTTTGATTTTCTCTTCAGTAATTTAAGCGTAAAGGAAAATTATTGAAAATAATAGGAAATTGTTATAATAATTGAAAATAATATTATATCAAAATTCACTCAAAAACGTTTTTGGAATGCAATAATATTTATCTTTGCTGTAAAATATAAAATACTAATAATAATACAATATCCTGTCTGAGGATTCGAGGTCTGAAGAGACAATAGATCAACTTAATCTGTAGAAACGTTTTTACCAGGTATCTCTTATCTTTATCTAAATAAAGATGGTCAATGGCATTGAGTATTAATAAGAATACACAGACATATATATTTACAGGGCTTTGAACCAGCTTTTAAGCTTTTTAAATCTGGTTAAAGTCGATTATAACCTCGGGTTTTACATACTATAGTACTTCCATATATTTTGTTTTTTATTATACACACATATTGTAGTTGTAAAACGGTTAACGACATAATAAATTAAAAAAACTGGTTTATAAAAACAAATAAATATATTTTTTTTAGTAAATATTTGGTTATTAGAAACCATTTAAGTTATAAGATTTTGTTTACAGTATTATGTGGAAATGTAGAATGTATAAATAACTATTGAATATCATTGAACTTGACTTAAAAGTGTTGAAAAAGTATTTAAAATACTTTTTTCGAAAATATTAAAACTTTATTGAATATACAAAAACGTTTTTAAATATTTAACAAATATATATGTGTAACTGTATAGTGTATATAGATAATATGACTTGCAAATTGCAGATGCGTATATAAAAAATAGAGGTACAAGCAGATAGTTTTCGAATGTGGACACTGGAGAGAACATACTCAACACATCGCTGAGAAGATTAAAAATATTCATGAAATACAATAAATTTAGACACTTGTAGATTAAAAAATGATTGTTCAATAATTCAAAATGTTGTTATTTATGTACTACTAAATGTGTAATTCTAAAAAACGGTTTAAATTAATATTATAAATATATAACTCAAATTTCGCAATTCGTTAGTTTAAATTAATATACACTGTTAACATACCTACGTATTGTGTAATAATAAATTAATAATGCAGTTTTTTTAAAGTAATATATAAACTCATCTAGGTGCATACTCACCTACTCACAACGCTTACAAAACACTACTTTCCACTCGATTTTCTCTACTTTTGAGTGTTTGGCTATGATCGGTCGTTACCCTAATGCCAATCCATTATACGTCTTACTTGTTAAAATGTATTCTTACCACTCATTGTTTGTATGATTATAATAAAATGCTTTCACAATTACGTTTAATTTAAATCATCCATAATTTGTTTCCTGGAAAACTTAAAAGTTTACATTTTATTTTTGAAAATTCGAAACTTCGTGTCTGTTAGAACTGATTAATAAATAAACATAATTAATATTTATAATTAAATTTAAATACGGAAAAATAACGGTGGAAACTTTTTATGCAATTATTTTCTACTTTATTATTCCATTTATTTTTAATGACAACTGTTTATTGAAATTCTGGCTATATAAACAATTACGTTTTATTTATATTTATATTTTTATTGATTATGACTTTTATTTAAGCGGTTGATGATTATAATTTATAAGAATACGTGTATACATATTATATACCATTCAATGAACATAATATTTTTTTTTTTTTTTAATATTATCTACCTATAATTTATAATGACAAAATTAGTGTTTCCACGTTAAGTATTATAAAATGTGAAATAATAATCAAAATATTGAATTAACTTGAAAAAATTAAGTAATTCATCTAAAATGATTAGGTCGTTTATTTATTTTATATATTTTACTGAAAAATAAGTAGGTACATATTAAGTAAATGTTTTATACCATTATTATATACATATAATATTGTATAAATTATTTAATAGAATATATTAAGTGTAATCTTTAAGGAACTTATCTGAAAGTAACGGATATAAATTTAATGAAAATAAAAAGTAACTTATTTATTTAAGATATTAAAATTTTATTTAAACTTAATAAATATTTTCATTTTGATATAAAACTGAATAAAAACATAATTTTCATAAATAAAATCTAAACTGTTTATTCATATTTTATCCTGTTATTTATATTTATATAGTATGTTATGAAACGTACTCATCTGTTATAAGTATTTTTATGTCATTATTCTCAGTAAAACAATAATGTTTATTTAATAGAACCCCATGTCTCCCGAGTTATAATGTAGTTTGAGGCTATAATATTGATAAATAATGAAATTTATATAAACCGTGATTTTAAAAAAAATCAATATCCTGGTTATCATTGAAAATTTGTATCATTTTATTTTGAATTGTACCTATTTCATTTTTTTCATTGTCAAAGATAATTTACAAACATAATTTCGTAACAATAAGTAGGTAGGTATATGATCTAAAAAAAAGTAAAAGATAGGTAAAATAACTATATATAAGATATTAATTTATTATTGTATGTATTTTTAAAGTTTGCATGTTAAATTTGTAAAATATAATATTATTAGAATACGTAGTATGTTAAGTTTGATCATTAATGAAATATTAGGAGTTTATGAATGAAATTCAGTGAACCGACTATGAACACTTATGGTTTATAATAGGAATCAAAACGGTTATTTAAAGAATTAAAACAGATAACTACAGTAATATTATCATACAAAATAAAACTAAATAAAAGGTCTAAAAGGATTTTGTTTTATTTTATCTAGAGAAAATTGCGATTTATAAATTGTACCTAATCTTATTTAAGCTGTACTTTGGTAATAAAACTAATATTATTCTTTATTTCATTCCATTATAATACTATAAAGAATGGAAATATATTGGAAAATTAGTCGTTAAAACACTGGTTCTATACAAAATATGTATTATTGAAGTTTTCTTTCAATTACTATATGAGAAACGTTACTTAATCTATATTTTTCATTTTAATTTAATTAAAAATGCACATTCTATTAGTACTATTTTTATAAAGATTTAAAAAAATATATTAAATTCAATCGAATAATGATTATTAATTTGAACAGTTTGTAATTTTGACAAAATTATGAATAATCTAACAACAGCGTATTTAATATATAGCCTATATAGGTATTATTCGAGAAACCACTGTAATTATATATTGAATCGAAGCAAATTTATATTATATTAGGACAATATAGGAGATAAATATTATAATATTAATTTTTATGCAATAGCTGTTGTGTTTGATAGAAAAATAAATATTTAAAATTTAAATTTATTTCATAAAATTAATCTAAAAATACGTTATTTTTCTGGTATATATTTCGACCTGATATAATATAATATATACTTTTCCCAAGAAATTATTCCGACAACGTTGCAGCTTTAATTACAGCAGCTAATTCGTATTGCAGTGGCTGCAAAGCGGAGATAGGGATGAACTTGGAAAAATTAAAAACCGTGATCGGACTACTCGAAAGGTATTTCGTAAGTAAAGGCAAAACTGCTGTTTTTGCACACCGAGCACATTTCCGACAAATAAGATCTAGAATACAAATGTACCGATCGGTAGTACCGCATATTTTATCACTAAAATTTGTCTAATTTGATTACGAACCATGAATTCGATTTCATACTATATCGTGTATAGATATATCTGAGCTCTACTCATACATTTCATATAAAGCTATTTCTCATTTTCTTTATTGCGATATTTCAAAATATATCAGAAAATATATACATTATAAATAATAATCTGAAAAAAAAATGTAAAAAATAAATTAATAAATTAATAAATATACACATGTATTTTTTTATAACAAAAATAATAATATTAAAGAAAATTGTAAATATATTTGTTCTACTATGAAATATAAATAATAAATTTACTTTAAAAAATCCTTAAGTCATACTAAATAACAACATCGTAGGTATTCCATAATTAATATTAATCTATAATTGTATAAATTTTCACATGAAAAACTTACCAAAAAATAATCATATAATATCACACGAGTACTCACTATAATATCAACATTTTAATTATTTTATAATTTTTATTCAACAATTATATTTTAAAAAATATATATATTTATTTTGGAAATTTACTAAATTATTTATCGCGAACTAGCTATTTTATCTCATGATATATAATAATATATAGTTGACGATCGTATTATAAAATTAAACATCGTGTACCTATAGGAGATCTAATGTTATTCGTTACCTAATAATAATTATTAAAAAAAAAGAAAATAAGTTAAGAAAATACTTAAAAAGTAATAAATAAATAGTTGGTCACGCAGAAGTGCAGAACCATATATTCCTAGATAATAAAATTCATGGCAAAATTTAAAATATTAATTTCCGTTTTGACTAACAGAGTAACAATTTTTTTCTATAGTTTTTTTATTTTATTCTAAGTACCTACATAGTTTAAATGTGTTTATCGAAAGTATGTGTCCAAAACTATTTTAATATCATGGTCTTCACACTTACGTGACATACAACAACATATAAATGATCTAGTTTCGTTTATTAAAAAACTAATAATAATGCTTTGTGTTAAGGATTATCACGGTAATGGAGAAATTGTCAAAATTTCAATTTAATAAAACGCAAGAGTACACCTGTCAAGAAAAACAACTTTTACGCGTGTAATAAATCATTTTCTTAGAATAACATTTTAACAAGACACGTGAAGAAAAAACTATTCTGAAATGTGATCTTACGTTGGAAAAATAATACAAGTAAAAACAGTTTTCAAATAATATTACCAAAAAAGTATTTTTCTTCTAATGTATTTTATGTTGTTGTTTAGAAATTTGTTCGTGTAATGGTCTCCGAAAAATGTTTGGAAAATGTAATATTCTTAATTTTAATCAAATAAATATTATAGAACATTTATAATATTAGATTTATTTATATATTTCAATTTAAATAATATGTTATACCTAGTCATTATAAAATAATGTTATTTTTCAATAAGAATATGAAAATATTATCATGAAAAATTAATTTTAATGAATAGTCTTCAGTAGGTACACATTGTACAGATTACAATATTATAGCGATTTTGTTTGATGAAATAATAACAATATATTTACGTGTAAATAGTGTTAAAATACGTAAGTACTAATAATGAATACGAATATAAAATCAATTTTATCATCGGAGAATATCGATACTATGTTTTTTTTTTTTTAAAAAAAACGATAATATATTTTATGGAAATACAAAATAATTCACCCGATTTCAACGTGTTTTACGTATATACATAAATTATATTATAGTACATACAATAAGTAATGTGTTTTTTTTTTCCATCAAGCTGCAATGGTGAAATACAGAATTGAATACAAAATAATCTATCGAACACGATTATTTTATTCAACTTTTCCAGGAATTTCAATCCACTAATCTCGGTAGGGAATTGAAATGAAAATTCGTGTCCCGAGAGTAAATCACGGAATATGTAGAAGCTGTACATGTGTTTGAATAATATACACCTATTAGAGTGAATTGCTTTTTAGCTGAAAATAATTCGGTTTTGTGAAAAACGCACTTTTTTTCTTACGAAAAAGCAATAGGTACTTATAAAATATATTTAAAATATCGATATAGTATGTATTTTTTTTTTTTTTTAACTATATCGGAGTGTTTTTTGTAAAAATAACCTCATTATACCTATATTCAATAATGAACATTTATCATGTCTGTTCGTTCAACCATTGCAACGACCAAAATTGTATAGCTTTTTATTTATTTGGCATATTTATCAATATTTTCGAGGTTAGGTCAAGGTTTCGGTCTTTCTCTCGTGTAAAATTTATAAAAATAAAGACCATAATACAGGATATTATGGTTTCTAATGGACAACTAAATTCGTCATATAGTTTGTTCATATATAAGTACACAATATCATATGATTTATATTCGGCAATAGGTACCTAATATGGCGACTATATACTTATAAAATATATAGTTTAAATTTGAAAATTCGAAAAAAACATCCCTTTTGTTGAACTTTTAATTTTATTAAATATTAACGGTATAAGACTTATAGTTTAACACATTAATTTCTGATGTATGCAAATTATAAATCAATACTTTAAATTGTATACGTTTAACAGATATATTTAATGTAAATGAACTAATTAAAATAATATATTCAATAATATAATCGCTCATTGTATAATGATTCTGAGTAAATGACGGTATAATATGATTTTCTGAAATACCTATAAAAATTTTTCATTGTTTTCCTTTAGGCTTAAGATAACTACTGATAAAATCGAATACCAATCTATTTTAAAGTATCCATTACAACAAATTACATATAAGAAAGTTATTTTCCTAAATACTCCTACTTGAAACTACTAAAAAAAAATGTGTACATAAATAAATATAAAAAAAAATGCAATGTTTTTCTAATAAGAACTACTGCTAAAAAATTCGATATCTTTATCTTCAATCAAATTCTTATATGTAAATAGTGTGAAAATAGTAAATACTGCAACTCTCAAAAAAATAAAACAGATATAAACATAGAATACCTATATTAATAATACGAAACAAAGTGTTAAACGATGACTATTAACATAGGTACATGTACCTATTATTAAAATAGCTGTTACAAAATTATAGATCGTTGTCTAATAGATATGTATTGTCAAAAATCATTATTTAATAAAATACATTTTATATATTATTTTTTATTTCAATTTCAAATTTTGTTTGGAAATTGATTGGATTCGTCATGTTATATTAATATAATAAATTATTAAATCATTATTTTAATATTAATATTAATAGCTGGCATAGATGGCATGGATGTCATAAGTTGCATTAAGCATTATTTTGTGTATTTTTCAACGATACCAATAACATAACATTATTTTGTTTTTTAAGCACTATCGAAGAGATTAGAGGTAGGTACACTATAATCGTTTTATCTAGGTGACCTTTGGAAAATATTTACAAAAATAAAGATGAAATAGGTACTCAACGAGTAATAAATATGATTACATATACATATATATATATATACAATTTGGTAGAAATTATATTTATATTTAATTTTATAGTTATTTTAAAGTATTTATGGTTTGAAACCACAACCTGAACCCTTTTATAAATATTTTATAAACCAATATCGAAAACGATGCTGCTAAAATTTAACGATAGAAATTTTTTCAGATTTCAAAAGTCTTAAATTTAAAAAAAGTTGAAAATGAATTATGATATCTATTAATTATCTACTGATAATTATTTACACTGTATAAAACCATTTTGTTTATAGGTATCTGTAACTATCAGTATAAAATACTTTAACTTAACCTAACCAGAATCTTTTTTTCTGTAATTTTCAAATAAGGAACTGAAACCAAGAACACAAAAAGTTAACTTTAAATAACAATACCGGAACCAGTAGAACGTTATAAAGGTTTATGATACATGTTCCGAGCTCCGATTTAATACTTATCTCTGAGTATTTAGATACATTTTAAAAGTATTTTCTTACAATATTAAATAAACGTATTATTATAAACCAACAACACAAATAATAATATAATCATATATCCACCTAAATATCCATATTTAATACAATAATTAAATATTTATATTGTTATTTGTGCTTTATTTTAATATTGACCTAGTACAACGTTTCACTACAATAACATTATCAGGTTCGATTAAGTTTATTATCCATGTGACAATCATATTTTATTAATATTATATGTACTTAATAAAATATGATTGTTACATGTATCAAAAAAAGTCTATTCATAACATTGACTACAAAAACCTGTACAATAGCGAAATGAGTTTGTCTTTCGTTTGATATAACATTATATGCAGTAGTTATAATATGTTACGGAATATTTACCATAAATATTGACATTGTATTTACTAGCCGCTTTGAAGCACTGTTTTTATATTATATTATTGTTGTGTTCGTTTTTTTTTTTTTTTTTTTTTTTACTGAATTAAAAGAATAGGTGACAAGTTTCTCGATGTTGTTTTAGTGTCACAATCAAAAAAGAAATGTTTGTTTTCCAAGTAAAGCAAACAGTTGTATGCGTCTTCTTACTACAAGTCCACAGTAAATATTTCACTATTTCTGTTTATTTAGTTTACAAGAGGGAAGATAAAAATACGTTATTGTTAACGTGGGTGCGAACAATTGACAGTATAATGCAGAAAACCGAGTTGAGTTTGTCCTATATGTTCAAAATTACATAACAGATTTTTTAACAAAAAATAAATACAATTCGTGTATTAGAGAGACCATCTATAGTATCTATCTATAAAATTGAACAATGATTTTATTACAGCGTATTTTATTAAATCCATAAAATCATTAAAATTAATTGAATTATAATTGATCAATTAATAGAACTTGTTTGGTTTTAGAATAACAAATACTTTTTTATAATAGGTTTTATATTTTATAATTGTTTTCCCGAAAAAGTATATTTGACTTGTTGCAGTCTTACCTAAACAAACATTTACCATCATATTAAAATTTTATTAAAATCATATTAAAAAGTTCATATTACCTATATAAAATAGTGATGTGAGTAGGAAATCAGAAGAAATTTCCAAAAAAAATTTTCCATTTGCTTTTATTTACATCAATTTTATTGCGATAAAAGAACAACATAGTAAATGCCATACCTCTAATAAGATAACAAATTTCTAACATCGCTTGGAAATGTGTGATGATTTCTGTTATTGTGTCTTGAGTAGATAATATTAATAACTTGATAAGATGTGTAAAGTTGACATTTTTAATTTCAAACACTTCTCTTTAGAAATTTCATGAATATAAAATTTTTGAAATTTTACAATACTATACCTATATATAATATAAATATATTATAACCTAATAATATGTATGATAAGTAGTGAAAAATACGGATTGTTGGGAAATCGTAAATAAATCAAATATACTAGATTTAATATGTTGTGTATATACACAGCATCCACCCATAACGATGAACATTCTTTGTATTTTATCTTATTCCATAAATAATAATGAATTTTAGGTAATGAAAATGGACAATAGACTTAATTAATTAGATTATGTACCTATATTTATGTTTTTCTTAGTCGTGTTCACCTGGGGGTGTCTAGTATCATTATAAATTATGCAGGAAGGAAAATAAATGGATGCAAAACATAATATTTACTAAAGCAACAGTGTCTTGTATTTTTTATTTACTGTTATATTTTATTAAATTATAGGGTTTAAATATATGTAAAGGGTCTTTTGTTTTTATTATTAACATAACACTAACACAAATTATAAAAAAAAATCTTTGATGTATTATTATTAGTTATTCACATGCCCACAAAACTGAGTGTAAAATATTTTCATCTATTTTTAACACTTTTCATTACACTCATATCTCAAATATTAAATGCACAGCATAAAATGTTCACTCCTTAAAAATAGGTAGAATACCAATGGTATGTTTTACAAAGATATGCTCCATAATTATTTTACGATAAAACGTACATTTAGAAATTTAACTATTAATTAATTTCAACATAGGTACGCTATATTTACATTTGTATACAAAAGAATACCTACCAAATCGAATAAAAATAAATCAATAAAAATTCTGACAAATCAGATCGGTCTTGTAATAAGTATACAATAATATAATATATTATATAAACATATAGTAGTAGTATAATATATTATCAACCACGCCATTATAACGAATTTGGTTGATTCTAATATATTTTGAGAAAACCTCGAAATATTGATTAGCCTATTCGAAAAGGGACAATGCCATTAAAAATATTATAACCACCAGTAAACCAACGCCTTTGGTTTATTGCTCATAAAACAGTGGTTAAAATAAATTGGATTATTAGTTTTAAATTTCGTAAATGTAATTTCTAATTTTATTTATGTACGTAATATGTAATACTACGTGCACAATAAACCCTTATCAAATTACTATTTTACAATGCGGATACAATCGTGTTACGATGACGCTTTTCATATAATAATATATATTATTAACGAACGGTTTTATGTCACGCAGGAAATCGATCCAATTTATTAATGTACAAAATAATATTGTATTATTAGTTATTACTAGATTCGTTTGACAAGAATTGTGAATTATTGTTGATTTCATTTGGAACGATTATTGTGACGTTGAATAATTTGTTACGATTGAAATATTACAAAGATTAACAATGTAAACGTGCCAATGTAAAATAGGGGTTGGAACCTTTTTTCAATTCCGGTTCCGATTTTATATGAATAACATTTAAGATTCCAGTTCGTTAACAAAAAATAACGAATTAAGCATTATAGTTCAGGCTTCGGTTAAGAACGGTTTTGAAAAAAATCTAAATTTTCAGTAAGTGTCAACTTAAATGTCAAACTATTTAATTAATTTATTCAGATACCTAATACAAATTTTTCATAAAATATTATGTTGTATATTATATTGTGTAAGATACAAGAATTATGCATTTATTTAAAATTTCCAATTTAAACGTTTAAATTTGAGTGTATATAGTTTCATTTATATTTATTAATTTATATTGAACTAAAAATTGACACATCCCTATGCTAAATGATAGCGTGTATGAATAAATTTGGTAGTTTGTAACATTTGTATTTTTTAATGCTGCATAATAACTATAATAAACCTATTCAAATTATTACATAAAACAGTACCAATTTTGAAATTTTATTACGAATTTAAAGAGTATTTTTAATTTTATATTTTTTCAACAGTTTCTAAAAAAGTTAAATGTATTTAAAATCTTTTTATTATATCAAATTTAAATATAATAATATATATTATGATATTATCACGCGTAAGAGATAATCTGAGAATTAAATACATTGCTGAAATAAATGCTAATGTTAAAACCATCATAAACTCAATTTCGTTACAATGGCGTTTCTTAATCTATAGCTGTAATAAATTTTTATTGCATTTTTTTCAGTGCACAACTTGTTGTGATTTTTTCGGGATAAATAGGTAAAAAACTCGTAATCTCATTGCACTTAAAATTTTACGAATATGTAGTGAGTGTTTATAACCGTATGGTATTCTAATTACAGTATAAAAATTGAATAGGTATTTGGCTTCTTTAAGGAGGCCATATTTTGTGTATATCGGGTATGATATTTACAGTACGTCTAGTAGGTTTAATACCAAACTGCAGTGAATCCCGTGTGTCGCGTGATTTCTATGAATTTCTGTAGATTCGTATGCCTACGGAATTCCGCATAAATACGTTATTTACACAAAACACGTGCGCTTAAACTAAAAACTAAATATCTTATGGAAGAGACCTGTGTTAATTTGAATTTTTTTTTAATAACCATAAAAAGTAATATACTGGGTATAGGTAATAACAATATTCTCGATATCCCCTTCTGGCAGTATCGGGTAGATAGGTATCGACGTTTTTCAAATAGGTGGCCGAAGGTGGCAATTATATTATACATGGAACGACGAAAATGTGTTAAATATAACGATAAATTTGAAGACCCCGGACGGAGCGAGGTAGTCACGAGTAGAGTTTTTTGGGCGTAAAGGCAAACTTTGGCGGACGAAATGGCAAGGGACTTTTCGCGCCCCGGGGGAAAATAATATTGTTATGACATTATAATCTTTAGCCGTTCTCCTTATATTAATGCGTATATATACACTTAAACAATTATAATACAGTTATTTCACGTTCGCTAAAAGTCTAAACTTTATAATTGCTCGGTGAAAGTGGAAAATCCGAATCCTTACAGAGATTCAACGATTTCGCGTGTTTTCACCGTCTCCCCGACCATCCTTCCCCCCGGAAACAGTTTTATTATAACGGGCGCATTGTTCGTATAGTAAAGGATTTACGTAGAATATACTATTCGCGTGTATATAATATATATATATATATATATATATATATATATATATATATACTGCAGCACCCGGTCACGGGAAAAGGGCGCAATTTAAGAGTCGAACGTTTAAAATAATCGGGAAAAAAGGTTTTTTTTTTTTCTGACGTAAAGAGCACAACGAAGGAGAAAAAAAACAGGAATCGAGTAAATTTAATGTTCTGTATCGGCAGACGACGAGTGTTTTAAAGCTCAAAACATCTGGTGTAAAGGATTATGGAATTTATTATCTAGCACCGGCAGAAGACGTCGTAAAACAACTGCTATATATACACGCGTGTATACAATAATATGCAAAACAGTCGCTATTATTCAGAAACACCGTGTCCCGAACGTTTTCCCCTTTGCCGAACGGGTTTTTGGCGTAGTCTGTTCGACCCTTTTTGCACGCCTTATATGCACGCAGCAGTGCTCATAAGCTCTTGGGGGAGAAACGTCGTTTTACTGTTTTTTTTATTCGTCTCGTCCTTCCCGTCAAACTGCAAATTCTTCCCGTAATTTTACCCTTGTCACGAGACCGGAGTATTTTTATTTTTTTCTTAACAAGTGTATTTTAATGAATATACATCATTCTACCCGTCCCCACTCCTCATTCGAGCAGCACCTTTATAGTTTGGCACTAGAGGTGTTTATTCCTACTCGCCTGAATTCTATTCGTTTTATGTCTCGTTCGTATGAAACGGAAACATGACCCATCAACAAATACACAATGCAATGTTATTTGAAACTTTCAAGAAACTCCGAATGCCAGTTGACGTTTTGTTTTAGATACGGATTACAGGTACCTACCGTGCAATATACCCATTTAAACTCGATTTCAGTCGAACCGATCCACTGACCAGTGAAGTCAAGAACACTATTCAAATAAATATAAGTATAGTTGCCTCTGTATTTGATTTACGAGCTCGTGTATTTTAGAAAAA
Source organism: Pemphigus obesinymphae (assembly GCA_025469235.1). Lineage (NCBI taxonomy): Eukaryota > Metazoa > Arthropoda > Insecta > Hemiptera > Aphididae > Pemphigus > Pemphigus obesinymphae. The sequence continues at coordinate 50,584 of JAIPRL010001932.1, forward strand.
AATTTTAACGGTTTATCTGAATTCATCTTAAAATCGAATTTTATCTATATTAAGTTCAGAGAGTCTATTTTTTTTTTTTTCAATTTATCCGAAAATAATGACTGAGTGTATGACTCGTGTATCTACGAATTCGTTGACATACGACCAACAATAAAATACCATATTTTTTAATCTTAAACTAATAAATACAAACATATGATAAGTATACAAATAATTATTGTTGTTTAAAATGTGGAAACATACTATATAAGCATCATTGATATTTTACCATCAACGCGAATTATCCACAGCTCAACGTTAAAAAATGCTTTGTCTTCAGGTTTTCTTATCATTTAGAGAACATTTAAATATTCAATTTAGTGAACAATTCTATCATTTATATAATATATATACTAGCTATACTTAGTGTACTTACTAAGTTGTTGAGTATAATAATTGAAATTGAATATAATACCGCAACGTTATTATTTTTATAATAATTACATGGTGTATAGATTAATAATATTGTAATTCTACATTTTGTAAACCATGTATATTTAATTATTATATGAGTAATATAGGTATATCTATATAATATTTTTACATTAATAACTTATAATGAATAATATAAGTTTAAAATTATATTGTTAAAATATACTGAATATATTAGTTCTTATACTGACAGTAATACTCATGCTTTATACGCCAAAGCTGTATTCAAAATATTTTTATCGAAAGAAATTACTTAACATTGTCTTTCAAAATTAATATATTCATCACCAATATCCTGAAAAGCAAAGTACTTCTACTCCTTACTGACCGCCTTTTTTGTATACATTTTTTTAACTTTAAACGATTTTTATATAATAATAATATACAATATGAAAATAAAAAATGTGACTCAATTATTTGAGTAAGTAATAAAAAATCTATATACGTTTTCAAAATTTGCATTCAAGTACACATTGTATTGAACTGTTAGAATTTGAGTGAATAGTTTCTGATTTAAAAAATTAAAAGTGGTATAATGGTTTCTGAAATACTTTATTAAAACTAATTATTACAAAAAAGCTCATTTTTTAAAAAAAATTTTTAATGTTGGGATTCAATTTCTCTTGAACATTACTGATCAATACAAAACGTATAAAAATATTCCCCCAATATCATTAATATTGCTGACTGGATCTTAAAAATGTTCGTTAAGGTAGTATTCAAAATATTACTATAGAACCCTTTCATTCTAAGCCAACTAATTGTACCGAGTTTATATTACTTCCAACAATTTCAAACTTACATAAGAACACATTTTCATGGGTTTCGGAAAAACTATATACTAATTACGTTATATAACTTCTCGGAATGAGACTCATTTAAGTCGTATAAACAGGTACGAAAAGAGAATCGAGCGACAAAAGTACTCGTAGAAGATAGGATATTGGGGAATGGAAACATGTGTGATAGTGGTGACGAGGGGAAGGGTTATAATTACGTAAAATTGTCGACGGAGGGCGAAAAGAACAACACTATACAGTGATCAGAGGTCGTAAGGACTTTGGTTGATTAGCATGCAGCAACTTCTCCTTTACACCCAGTCGAAAACTTTTGGCCGTCCTTAAATACGTATATGTAGCTTCAAAGCCCTCGACATGCAGCCAGTTAACTTTTATTAGACGCGTATTGTTCCAGCTGTCGCTTTTCCCCTCGACAACGTCAGGTCGCTGGCAGATGTTTACATTGGCAAAAAACAAAACCCAACTTGAATTCTGACTCTCTCTCTACGTTCCTCTAAAGTCATATGTACATACACACACGTATACGAACACAAACGTCCACTCCGTGCGTCCCCCTGAGAAATGGTCCTTCGAGCCGGATCGAGCTCCACTTCGCCCCTCCGTCAAAAAAACTAACTAGGAACACCGTAAATGACTTTACTCGCGAGTTTGACTGCTTAATTGACGGTGTCTAATGAAATTCGGTGCGTCGTAAAACGCGTTTAGGTTAGTAATGTAGGATTTCTCGGGGGCGGGGGGGGGGAAGACTCCTCCGTAAAACCGTTCAGACAACTAAACAATAATGAACCCAATATAATTTAGAACGGATTTCCGTATCAACAATTTTAAAAATATACTCATATAATAATAATATTATCATTACCTATCATACTTGTTTGTGGTATCGCTGATTAATAGTTATAACTTAAGTATCTACTGTTATTTTTTATGTGCTAGCAAAAATTATATTTTATCTGTAAGGTTACATCATATTCTTAAATGATGTTATGATTATTTATAATTATTATTATTTGTCTTGTGATTACGTTTGATGTTATTTACAAAAAGTTTATTAACGTGTATATAGTACCTATATACACATAGTCTGGTATAATGAATAAAGAAGTTTTTTCATGCAATCTGCAAATAAATGTTTAATTTTATAATTTAACAAACATCAAACTAACACTTATATTACATATAATAATTAAGAAATATTCTAAAAATATTAGATAAACGTTAATTTTTATGATAATTATATGTAAATATAATAAATACATATAAACATAATTTAATAAATTATATATGATAACTAATTTATTAGAAAACAATAAATTCGAGTGATAATTACCACAAATTAGTTCAAAATCACAACCTTATGAAGGGATTTAGGGCGTAGAGTTCATAGATAATTATTGTCCGTTTAGATCCGCTGTTATTATAGTAACCGATTTAATCCGGTTATTTTAGTCTCATATTTGATATTAGTATCGTTTTAGACAAAAGTCTAATCGGTTTTAAGGTGGTTACAGTCGGTCATTTTCTAAGGAGTATTATATAAGCAATTCGTCTTACATAATACAATACGAGTTTTAGAAAAGATATCAAACAATCTTAAGGTTTCTACAGAATTAAAAACTAACTGGCCAAAGTGTCACAATTGTATCATAGAGAAAGGTCTAAAAACGATATTTTATTGACCGACTAGAACCATTTTAATACTGAACTGTACTTACTCCTTAACAATTATCATCGCATCGTGAATAGTGACATATAAAATGTTTATTTTTTGTTAGATCATTGATTATTCATTTAATTATTATATGTATAATCTCGGACAAGATCTCTGTATTACAAGTGAGGTGACTTATATTAACCTACTCTTGTCTATTAACTATAGTCTGTAAAAAACGTTTAATTCAAAATTATGTACTTTCTTTATTATAAGGTTTCATATAAAAAAAAACTTCAAATAAACCCCTTGAAAATAAACTTCTCTTTAAATATTTAATAGAGGTTTCAACTCTAAATTCAACTTAAACGATACAATTAAAATTTTAAGCAGTATTAATATTTTTTCTACATTTTTCTATTCTGACAAAAACAGCATAATACTAAGAAGGAATTTAAAATGAATTATTTATTGTTACCAACGATTTGTTTGTGAAGGTTATTCTAAAATTATTCAAATATAATCATATTTTCAATACAAATAATTGTTATGCGTGCCTTTGACGAAGTGAATATAGGATACTATAAGCTATATTATATATACGTTTTAAACGGAATAACTATATTGTAGTAGAAAGTAAAAATGTGTTATTATTCTTTATTCATATGTATTATATCATATATTCCTCGGTGTAGTATTATATTACGATAGGTTCTTCATTCGATATGACTCGCAAATCCTCCAGAGGAATTTCGAATATATTACTTTACGATATTATATATTCAATTTCCTATTTTCCGCGAAAGAAATTAAATTATTTCATTTCACATCGAACGAATATTCGAATCACGAGAAAATATTTTATGTAACGCTAAAGGAGAAATGGCGATGGAAATTGAAAGAGACGGCTGTGAAATACTTTTCCGGTGTTGGAATAGTAGTCTAAAGAAATGATTGGCACGTATATAGAAAGACGTTTACCTCGAGGCGTGCAATAGATTAACGACTGCATGATAGCTCAAGTAATTCTCATTAAGTTAATATCCAAAATAAATCCCTGAAGTTTGTACAATGTGGTGTATGACGTGAACACGAATTTTACAACTAAGGAAACGTTGTACATTACGAAAGTACTACTATAATATAATAAAGTAGTGTCGTACGTTTGTTACGTTTGTTTGTACGTGATAGTTTTTAGACCAGAAAATATTTTTTTTAATAAATCAGTCTAAATAACATCCTCAAAAATGACATACTAGACGGAAAATTAACTAATATTATGGAGACCGGGGGCCATGAGTTTTACAGTTCTCAAATTTTTCATTTTGATTAGATAAATAAGAAAAATATTAAAAGAGAAAATGTAGCTAAATAAATCACAGAGGCTGCAATAATATATTCTTAAAAATACTTTCCATTTTACATTTTATAAAGATAAAATGCCTTTCATTGTGACAATATTAATAAAATATTATCTTACAGAAAATTATATTATTATAGGTACCTATAAGTATTTGGATATTTTTACTTGCATTCGGTTAAGGGTGGTGTTGCATATAATTTACTTTAATTTATGTTCAAAACTACCAGACCTTGTAAGTTAATGCATTTGCATATCGATCCCACCACGTTCTATTAAATGCTAGATTGTGTAGAAATCCGTTGCAAGACAATAGGATTCAGTATTAAGCTTATTATGAAATTTCAAGTTGCACGTTTTTGCCATATATCAGGATTTTTGAAACATAAAAGCACGTTTTAACTTTATTTTATGTGTACTCTATTGTATATGTTTTTTAATTAAATTTAATTAATGGATGTGTTACGAGTATAATTAAAATTATAATGCATACCTTTTGAATGATAATATAAATGAACGAGTTATTTTCTGAAAACAATTTTTTGACCAGAATACTAAATCCAAACCATTATGTATATGTACCTATATTTCAATAGATAATTACATCACGATAGTCGTACTTACTTTGAATAGGTTATTTTCGATTTTTAGACCTTTATAATAAACGAATAAGTAAAAACTACCGATAAATAGAAAATAATACTTGTTCATCATAAATAATTATTATTATTTTCTTGTAATTCCAAAAATAATGGTTTCAGAAACTTTAAATTTTCAATATAGAAAAAGGTTTAATAATAATAAATAACCAAAAAAGTATGAACGTAAATTCAGTATTAGAATAATTACTCATTTATAATAAAGTAAAACATAAAAATTCTAATAATATTTAATATATTTAAAATTGACGTTTAATAATTTGTTTCTTATTATTTATAGTATATTCTATGTATTATGTTTATAAATGTTCATATTATTTTGTATACCTTTTTTTAGTTTTTATTATTAATTTCAAATGTGTAACCTGATGATAACTTACGGTAAATACTATAGATATTTGCTTACGGTCGAAACTAATCGTTACAATTACCTTTTTTTGAATACTTTAAGCACGTTTTCTTTTTATATGTTATTTTTTTATAATAATATGTGTATTTGTTACATGTTTATTATGTATATTTGTATTGAAATTTTCACTAAATATGTACCTATGTTTTACTATTATATTGATGGCATACATAAAAAATTGTTTTTTTTCTCGATTGTCTACTTTTTTTCAGTAATTTTATTGTATGTGACACCAAACTTCACTCAGAATCTTTATATCAATATAGATGATTTATATGTTTTTACCAGAATGGGTCGATGTAGAGTTTTGGCGTTGGTGTGATATCGATAGTAAATCGTTTATAGATGGTACTCCATACATAGGTAGAAGATATTTTTTTATTTTTCCAGTAGTTTCCTTAAGATAGAAGAAAAACATGTACATACAATATATACATAAATACAGAAAAACTAGCTTCTATATAGTGTACTATGTAGTTTTATTCAATGACGAAGGGGCAAAAATTTAAATACAAATTAAAATCCCGGGCGAAGCTGGTATAACAGCTAGTACATTATATTTAAAATACATTTAAAAAAGAGCTTTTTTAATAGAAAATTAATTTTATCGTTTGTATAATAGTTTATAATAATATATACTTTTACAGTGTATAGGTGGGTACATTGTACTACATATGGTAATTATCTGTTCGTAAATTTGTAATAATTATAAAATCGAATTTATACACTCTATGCGATCATGCAAAATATAGTGTTTAAGTATATCCTGCCAAAATAATGTCCGATTCTTAACCCGTAAAATTATCAAAGTCTGTGATATTGAAATCAATAATGTACTTATACACATGCAATGCGCATTAAGTCCCGCAAATAAACCTTGTAATTTATTTACTAATAAGAAAAATTATTGTTTGTACTAATAATCAGTGGCGTATATTTAAGTGTGAAAGGTTTTATCCATAACCAAAAAATATTGATTCTTAAAACTTAAATACCTTTAATACATTTTTGTAGATAGAATTTTTAAACGGAAATGGGATTATTTAAAAAAAAGTAATAAAAATTCCCTAAAAACGAATATAATTCGTTTTACGATGATATATGTATATATATATTTCTGTGAGCAATTTATTGAACAGCAGACTTAACGCCATGATCTCAGTTTTTCATGCGTAATCTTTTTTTGGTACAAAATGTCATCAGTATCGGTAATTTTTTTTTTTTTATCACATAAGAAAAAACCATCAAAAATGACGAAAAATACTGTTTAAAATAATGGTTATTTTCTCATAAATCCGAAAATATTGGTTCTAAACACTTGAAAATGTATTGAATAAAATACGCATAAGATTATTAGTCTATGATGCTTAGATAATTTTATCATTTATTATATAACTAAAATTTAAAAATATACCAAATTAATATTTTAATATTATATTTACTTATCCTGTAGTTTATTTTTATGTAGTATTTCTGTCAAACTGTTAATCTTATCGTTAGGTACCTATACCTACGTCTAAATATTCTTGATTTACCAATAAATATCTTAAAATAATCTAAAAATAAAAACTCCCATTTACTGTAAATTTTTTTGTATTACCTACTGTTAGAAAATTTAACAAAAATATTTAATGTTGAAAAAATAATTTTGTTACCTACTCGATTTTATTCATATTAAATGATAACATTTTTTCCATGTGATGCAAAATATTTTTCAAAAATATCAAAATTAAATTAATTTAAGGCTATATAAATGTCGAAAAATTCAAAATTCAATTTAAATATTCTAAATAATTAATAAGTAATATTTACCAAAACGGCGGGAGTGCACAAACCCTAACAACCCTTTAATTTTCATTAACAAATTTTCTGTCTGTTAACTTCATCGGTTTTTAATCCTGAAGATAATAAAATATATAACGGTTATATAAATTATTGGTGTTCAATATTTTTTGGATGCCCCAGAAAAAAAATTTGAAAATATGCCTCTGTCAATAATTGGCAATAATTATACGATGGCGTCAAAATATAATTATTTATAATATAAAAATAAATATACAATATTATGTCAAATACCTATATATATTATATATATATGTGTTATAAAATAACAATATATATTTAAGTAATATTAATGAATAAAAAAGAATATGTGCTCAAAAAAAAAAGATTATTAGTAACAACTAATTTCGATGGTTACAAATGAATAACAAAAAAACAAAAAATTTATCCACCACCAGTATTCTGTCCGATGTGCGAAGTAGGTCCTACTCCCATCGGTACTAAGACCCTATATACTAGCAAAGTAAGTACTTCTATTTCCCAATAACCGAACTTTTTTTACTTTTAAACTTCAATTTATTAATGACAATTCGTAAAATTACAATAACTCAATGCCAAATATAATAAATATAACAATATACCTATTTATTGAATATCAGACGTACCTATATATTTCTTCCGAAAAAATCCTATTTTTCTTATCATAATTCAACATTTATTCGACATTTATTTATTATACCTATATATCTTATCGCAATTTATTAAATACACTTTTTGTTCATAAATTTATCCTACAAGCCTTGATCATTACATTGATCGTTAAACGGTTCTAATTTTCATATCTGAATTCAATCAACTGTTGTCCGTTATACTACTTGATTATAAGACGACAAAATTAATCTTAGTATTGAGATTTATAATTTTAATAGCGAAAGTTTTAATATTTAAATCAAACTCTAAAATTATAAGTAAGTTAAACCTTTCATTCGTCATCGTACGTCGAAAAGTCGAGAGCATAGATTGCGATTGTAATTTTTGAGTGTATTATATTTTTTGGGTTCGATAATATAGTTTGTCAATGAATTGGAGAGATAGATAGTTGTCAGTATTTAGCACTGACAAACGAATGGATGAAATAAAAATAAACTACCTGGACGGAAAATATTCGTTAAATATTATGTATACGCTTATACGGTAGGCAATATTAAAGTTTATAAAAATATATTTTTAGTCATACATCATAATATTATTCACACACATACGAGTATATAGGTAGTAGGCACAGAATAACATCCCCTCCATTATCCTCTTCACTTTCATAATGAAAAATATCGAAAGTAATCGACTGTGATAATTCTCACCAAAAATCGCCATTTTTTATACTACATACAATAAACGGTGAATATATCGAAATGTTTAGCGGTATTAATATTGGCATTTTTTTCTCTTTTTTTTTTTTTTACAATCGCTCGGGATTATCTGTAAATATACAAAAAATGCAAATGACATAATTCTACATTAAAATCGAGAGCGCGCGTAACACGTGTTCGCATATATATTATACGTATTATATTGCCATTACGAATATATTATACCTATTAAAATGATCGATGACGGTGGTTTACAATAAACTTTGTTATTGACGTTTAAATTACATGTATTATTTTGAATAATTTATAATAAATAAAATTTAAAAATAAAAAACACACGTTCTATTGAAAACGATTTTTAAAAAATTATAATATGTCCGTTATGACATTCGGACGTCAAACAACAATTGGATGAACTAGGTAGGAGAGAGCGATGTTGGTTGTTACAATGTTGATATTTTGAATTTTATCATTTCTCTGATATCGACCATTATTTAACTATTAATAAAATATTTAAAAAACACGAATTATTCTTAATACTGATCAAATATAATTAATTAATGAACTAACAAAATACATAGAATTATTATTATTATTATTATTATTTTATCTAATTTATTTCTTCAATGGGCACAAAATCACCACAATAAGGAGTACAGAATATATCCATTATAATATTTGTTATTGTAATTATTGTAACTTATATTTTTCTATACACGTATTAACGTATTTTACCTGAGTAATATAAAAATTATATATTATAAATATATTGGGTAACTTACTAAATATGCTCCCTTTTTTATTAACCCTTAATATCAACCATATCAAATAATGCACCTTTCTTTTAATGTGGAATTATACTTAGGCACTAGGTGTATGTTTTCGAATACCTATATAGATTGTTATTTTAATTTTTTTGTTACGTGTGCCAATACAATCGCAATTTTTACTAAGAATTATTATTCAGATGACTTTTATAAAAAAAAAAAGCAGTATGTAGGTACCCTTCTTCCAGAACAGTAAACGTTCACTTAAAAATATAATTCAGTAATGTTCACGTTCACGTTAGTTAAAAAATCAACGTATTCATCTGGTCGTTAATTTCAATTAGTTATTTTGCCATAATTGTATTAATTAAATATCTTCTTTTTCTCTTTTGCCTTCTCTCACAACTATTTTGGGTCAGCTACCCTAGTACTCTACTTCCAGTTAAATCAATCTCCCGCATTATTTTAACTTGCATCCACCCACACCATATCACTCTCTATTAAATCCCCTCAAATTTGTTATTAATTTTACTGCCTCTGTTTCTTCCCTCTTTGAGAAAAGATCAAACCATATCAATCTATTATCTCTTACTCTGTTTACCATTAAAGTCACTCATATACTACCTCATATATACTCATTTCTTCTTTTTTTTTGTCTTATCTAGACATTCTCATCTCTGCTACACTCATTTCCTGTTCTATCTTCCTATCTATTGCCTAACATTCTGATCCATACATAAAAACAGACTTCACTATTCTCTTATAAAATTGACATTTTAATCTAATGGAGATAAAATTACAAAAAAAAAAAATACACTTCTCACCACATTATCTACCTAAACTTAATGTTGTGTTTCATATCCTCAAAACTCACATCCATCTGTTAAACGGATCCTAAATACTTTAACCTTTGAATCTCATGAACTTCATCATCACTCAACTTTCTCTATTCGCTCCGTGTTCCCTTTCTCAAAAATCATACTCTATATATTCTGTTTTACTTCTACTAATCCTTAATAATCAATAATTAATTTGTGACTTGTTCTCTCAACTCTTATAGATTATAATGCTCTTTTCTCTACCTAAAAATGGTATTCACAATCGCTAATTCATACACAAGCGCAAAATAAAATACTTTTGCTTCAGCCTTTAATCTATGAAGTCTTATCTTATTAAAAAATAAGAGATGACATTTAGCATAATAATTCAATAAATATAAATAAATAAACTTTAAAAATAATCCCTTATAAATGTGTCGCCTAACTGGTTAGCTTAGCAGGATATTTTAGTATTGACCATTAAGATATTACTCATTCAAATTTTGATTTTATTACATTACCTATTCAAAAGAATTATAGAAATAATAATTCATGGCAGAAAAATTGTATAAAAATAATTTTAAAATAATAATTACGTATTTATTTAAATTATATTTTAATATTTTACCATAGTATACAATACATTAACATGATAATTTAACATTATATAATAATGTAATATAGGGGAGAGTGGGGCAAGTTGGTGATGTTAAGGTTCAACTATTTATTCCACTGAAAGTATTTGATGTGAAGACCTGAAATTTTGTACACACATTGTCAAAGTACTTGAGAATAATAATTAATAGTCTGATGACTTTATATTTAATATCTTAGGTTTTGTTTAAGTTTCTTTTTATTTTTTGAACTTCGCCATCTTGCCCCGTGCCTGGGGTAAGTTGACTTTTTACTGGGGCAAGTTGACTATAACTGTTATTATATTGTATAATGTTGTAAATATTTTTAACCAAATAATATAATATATACAATTATTAGATTTGTCATTAAATTGTTCATAATAATAATAATAATAATACAACTTTCAATAAAAAAAAAATTATATTTCTGTTGTAAAATAATAAAGTTATAACATATTATATTATAATCATAAGTATGTAGGTAAAACATATTAAAAAAAAAAACAAAAACAACTTTTTATTCTATACTCTATAGGAACAATTAGTTCAGTAAAAATACCTATCCAATATTAAAACATAGGCAATCAACTTATGAATATGCATTTAGTCATAATCAACAATCATAATTAACAATCTATATACAAAATACACAAATAAATTTTGTAGTCTTCTATACCTGCACATATTTCATGGCCCCATCTTTGGCATTTGATGCAAAAAATCCACTTTTCCCCATTCATATCATTTTTGTATTGCTCTGAACAATAAATACATTCTTCTTCTTTATCATTTGATGAATCTTCCTTGGATGCATTTTTGTTTTTGAATAATTCTTTTTTTATCAAGTTTTTATTTTTTTTTCATATTTGTCTTTTCTTGTTTAATATTCTGTTTTGTCATTCTCAATTCCTTTCTTGCATTTTTTGTCTGAATTAAATCTTCTTTCAATTTCTTTTTTTGTTCTAAATGTAATTTAACAGGAGAACTTGTCAAAACCATAGATGGCAATTTACTTTTCACCCTTTTAGGAACTTTATTTGGTGCTACAGGAAGTTCTGGAAGTTTAAATTCTTCAGGTTGACATATTATTTTTGGTTTAACAATTGTAGGAACTTCAACATTATCTTTATGACTTGAACTCAAATTACTCTGCTTTACAGTTAATATGTTTGGTTCAATTTGTTCATTTTGAGTGGAAATATTATCTAAATTATCTTCAATGTCTTGTGTAATTGTACAATTTTCACTGAAAGGTTTACGTCCATGAAGTTGGCCCACCGACTTTGCGAAAACCGTTCAAAATATATACCAAAATTTTGCGAGCAATTGGCTAGAATTTGCGAGTCCATTCCCAGAATTTGCTAGTCATTATTTCCCCCACTATTCAAGGGTAGGCCAACTTCAGGCAGCCCACCCACTTTACACAAATCCATCGAAAATCATACCAAAATTTTCCCCTCAATTTGCTACAATTTGCTAGTCGTCCAAAGCTGAGATATGAGCTTTCAAAGTTCTGAACTTGGCCCACCGACTTTAAGCGAGAGAGTCGAAAGTGGCACCAAAATTTTCCCCTCAATTTGCAAATCCATTTCCAGAATTTACTAGTCGCCCAAAGCTGAGATATGAGCTTTCAAAGTTCTGAACTTGGCACACCGACTTTAAGCGAGAGAGACGAAAGTGGCACCAAAATTTTCCCCTCAATTTGCTAGAATTTGCGAGTCCATTTCCAGAATTTGCTAGTAGCCCAAAGCTGAGATATGAGCTTTCAAATTTCTGAACTTGGCCCACCGACTTTAAGCGAGAGAGACGAAAGTGGCACCAAAATTTTCCCCTCAATTTGCTAAAATTTGCGAGTCCATTTCCAGAATTTGCTAGTCTTCAATAATTGAGTTATGAGCTTTCAAAGTTCTTAAGTAGGTACATTAATCCAGGACTATTGTAAATAGATTTTTTTTTAAGTTTAAGTAGGATGTTATGCTTGTTCTGTATTATAATATGAATTATTATATATATATATTATTAATATCTATTAGTTAACCAAAAATAAAATAAAGACATATCAAAATACAACAATACTTACTACAAAACGATATGATTCACAGTTCACCTTTCCCAGGCTATTATAATATTTGTGTATATATAAATCTGTCTTTGAATTGTTCATTAAATTCTGTGCCGATTAATTAAATTAAAAAATATAAATATGTGTTATAAAATATGTAGTCATAGTTATATTTATTTCATGGACTTTGACAACTGATCAGTCTATTCTGCTTTTATTGATTCTTGATTTACCATCATTGGTGGTGTAACTAATTAAGTGATAATCTGTTGTTAATATATCTAATCTAATTGATGAAATACATTAATAAAATATTATTAATTACAATTTATAAAAAGGAAACGATTATTAGTAGTAAAATGGAACTTCCTCGTTTATTTTGTAAATGACGTTTAAATAATATATATAGAATAATATTATTATATTTTAATATACATGAGTACATGTGGAGTGATTATTTGACGATGTACGCGTTTTACATTTTTCTCTAGATCATTATGTATTTCCCATGTATTGCTTATCCTTTTGATATATGTTACATAATGACCCGTACTATGTGATATTGCAGCAACAAGAACAAATCTGAAAAAAAAAAATATTTAATTTAATTACTGAATGTTGTTTTTTGCTAATTAATTTACATACCGTCCATTATCTATGTTAATTTGTGGAGGAATGTCTGTTAATTCACAAGACAAAACATTATTTGATTGATAACATAATGCATCAAGTTCAATGAAGGCATGTTTTTGTAATGTTCTTTTAATTGTTTTACTTCCATCACAAGGGGATAAATTTGATTGCAGCATACAGATTTGTGTTTCATTTTTATGGTAATTTTTCATAATAGCTGCCAAAACAGATATACCATTAGCCAAAATGTGTGTACCATCAGCCGGACTAAGTATAATTGTTGGTGAAGATGTTACTTTTTGGAAATTGCGGCATTTGTTGTTAGTACAGTTAATATTTTGCACACAGCTAGGTTCTTCTTTCAACAAACTATTAATAATCTGATTTACATTGCACTCAGCATTAAGTAAATACACATTATTAATGCAGTTTTCAGGTTCAAAAATGCTGTTTAATAGTTTTAATCGACTGTTATACATCTTTGTAGAAGGACCATGCAAAACAATTTCTTTTACAAATGTCATTAAACTATTATTTGATGAATTAATATGTGTGCGGTATGAAGGAAAGTCAATATATCCCATGGAAATTCCAAACACCAGTGAATCGAATGCACATGTATTGCTTATAATATATTTTTTTTTGTTTAGACTGCAAGGAGTTGCCAGATTTCCATTTCTCAATAATGTATTCTTCGATGATCGTGTATATGCTTTGTTCATTAGAAGTCGATCAATTTCTGGACATGGCTCTAAATATTTTGTTCTCCTTTTTTTTTGAGTACTTGCCAAATTTTTCGGTGAAAGAATTTGTTCATTCAAATTTGTTGAATTTCTTTTTGTTTGAATTTTTTCACGGGAGTTTAGAAGTGGTCCAGTCCTTATATTTTGTAGACCTCCCCAACATTCTTCTGTATTTAATGTATCATTATCACTTAATGAATTTGTTGATGATGGAGATGTTGTATTTCCAACACTACTTATCATATCACTATCATTAAGATCAACAGCATTTAAATTGCATGATTTTTCTATATCAGAATCATTAGATATAGTAGAGGTCGCAGAGCAAAGATTAATTTTTTCTAAATGATTATCTACAGTTTTGATTAGAAATAATTGATCACTTCTTACAATTTTCTAAACTTTGTAAATTTACTATAAATCGGTCTGCTGATAAAAGGCGAGATTCGTGTTTTAAAATTGAATTTTTTAGCTGTGAAAATTCACCTTCTACAGAAGCTGAACTAGCTGTTAAATAAGGGGACTTAAAGAATGGTACCATGACGTTTGTCCACATTGGAAACTTTTTACAAATCCTCATTAAACAGGTTTTGAATTCTGGTACATAGTATGCATTTAAGCGATCTCCTACTGTTGATAAATAAATATAACTTTTAAATTCAATGTCTTTTAATAATGTATCTAGGCAAGATGTATTTTCTTCTTCTTGAATGTCATCATTGTATTCAAATATTTCTTCTTCCGAGTCCAATATTTGTTGGTCGGATATGTCAACTATATTTGAAAAACAATGACCTAAAAAAGAAAAATAAGAAAAATGTATTGCATTTGAAATCTGGCCACTTTAGATTTTTATTTGTAAAATGTTGATAAACTTATACCGCACACTTTAATATTTAAAATCATGGTAGGTACAATAGTATATAAATGTAAATACAACATAATTTAGTGTTCTAAGTAGGACACGGGAACACGGACTTATATGCACAAAAACCCTCAAGATATGCTTTCAAAAATATTATAATATGTAATTAAATATGCATTTATTCTTAAATATGCACTAAAAATTAGATATTATATTAGCATTTAGTATATTCATATTATAGGTAAATTGACAATTTATTATCAATGACCTATCCGTAGTTTTATCGATATTAATTAGGTAAGCGCAAATTGTTATTTGAATAAGAATGATTTAAATCGTGCATATTTCTTATCTGATTTTTAATTTCCTATTTCAATAAATATATGCATTTATATATATTATGTAAATCCGTTCCCTAGTTCTAAGCAAGAATGTGTTAAAACTAGTGATCGAGCCGTGACGTATTTAGTATTCTATCGAATATTATTATATAGTTAGCATGAACCATGACAATAATATTAAAAAAATATGTAAATTAATATTATTTTCAAATAATCTATAAAATTAAACACATTGATCTCTAACTTCATAAATAATAGGTATCTATTATTATTACTTATTATTTAATCAGCCGAATAAAACAAAAAAAAAAACATGTTATGTATGTAATTATGTATTTTTATGAATTATATTCTAAAAATATTATAAATTAGATTATAAAATTATTTTCATGTAAATAACCAATGTTTTTTTTAACTAATTGAATAATTAACATAGTAGTTACCTTTAATTATATCCAATAAACGATTTCTTGCATTCTCAGAAGGTGTGTTTATTTCTGGAGAGTCTTTAATTTTTCCATCGTATTCATTTGTACATACAGTTAAGATATCGATTAAAATTTCTTTAAATTTATCCAAACAATCGCAAACAATCAATAAAACAGTGCACCTGTATTTAATAAATATAAATTTTAAAATTTAGAATAAAATATGGCAGTTTAATTTATAACATTAAGTAATTAATTAAAATAAGATAGGTACCTGACAAAAAATTCTTTAAGATGATATGATCTTGACCCTTTCCAACATTTCCACCGACAGACCATTTTAATAAGATGTGCAATATCTATTTTGACAAAACAAGGAAGTTGGAGTGAAGATTTTTTGTGAATTAAAATTTCTAAGCATGATTCTACGTAGGTCCGTACTGTCATTCCACCACAAAAAGCCCTTGTTATTGCTCCTAAAAGTGCCATTGAAAAATCACATACACTTTCTTGTGGAGCGGATACACCATCATTCATCCATAATGTTAACCAAGAAAATATTGTGAATGTATCTTGTTTTTCACTAACCATCTGTGTTACTGAAGTCTGATATTCTCCATTAGAAACAACTGCTTCGTACAAAAATATATGACTTGATAGTATGTTTTGTGTTGACCTCTTAATTTTCTTCACAATACTTCCTGTTGCATCGATTGATAGACGAACGTATGTTTTGCTAATACTCTTATAAACTACTAACTGGCATGGTGTCCAGTAATGAACAATAAATGGTTTGGCACATACTTTATGAATGGAGCCAGCATATTGATTATGACTTAATTCTATAAGTGACATGATTGGGCAGTTCTCTGTTATCCCCAGATTTTTATCTCTCTCTGATTGTTTACATTTCCATAAAACTGTGTTGTTGTAAATGTTAGCTGGTATTTTTTCACCGAAAGTTAATGAAGAAACTGCTTGTCGCCTCCAGTTACTAGCACACTCTTGAGACAATTGCATGCCTATCTCGTGACGTTTTTCTCCATTTAGAGGCCTTTTCAAAGTGTGTTGTTGTAAAATGTCTATATCTTCAATTATAATATTAATAGTTAATGGCATCCCATCAGCTGGTTTTTTTTTTGCCCAGCCAATAACTTTTGCCAAACAATCTTTACATTTGCCTTGAAAATTTAAGAAATGTTTAGCCATACTTATATCGCTTGCAAGCCGACATCGTTTGTATATTATGTTACAAGGAATGTTGCAACATTTAAGAAACCAATCGTTAATAATATTTGTCCATACGCCTTGTTTTAAAACTGTGTACATTTTTTTGTTTTTCTTCTTTCCATATACTACATCAACTGGCGCCATTTTAACATATTCTCGATATGGAATGTCAAAATCAAACAATTTTCTATTTTCAGATATTCCGTCTGATCCTTCATCAGTATCTGTTGAAAACTTCTTATAATTTTCACTATCTTCTTCGTCTGAAAAGACAGGTTCAAACCGAGTTATTGGTTTGCCAACAATTTCTCTTAATCGTGTTTGCCACAAATGACGATCTTGTTTAACAGATAAGTACAATGAATGAGCGGTCAATTTACCGTCAACCTTTTTACTTAGCTGACTCCATAGTGGATGTGAGTATTGAATAAGATGATCGTCTAAATCAAATAGGTCCTCAGCAACGGAAGTCAACAATTCCATTATCAAATCTAAAGAAATCCGAGGTTTTCTTCCAGCATTTGACTATTAACAAAAATTGTAAATTGTGAAAAAGGGTCTAATTCAATAATATTTTATGTGACAAAAGGCACAAGTCATAAATTGTCACATATCTTTTTGCAAAAAGGCTCAAGTCTTATTAATATAAAGCCATATTGTTATAGATTGTAATATATTAATATGAATTACATAAGGAAGTTGTATATTGATAATTATTATTAGTTTGTTTTTTGATAATCTTGAATAATATCAAGAAGAACTAATACTATTCTAGAATTAGTAAGTAGTAAATAGGTACTAAGTACTAAGTATCATAATATAATAACATTTTGCTATACCTAACATATTTTTTGTTTATAATTTGAGTACTTGTGGATTTTCTAATAATAAAATTAATACTTAATTCCACAAAAAATACATACTTTTATTTGGTAAAGACGTATTTCGGTAACAATGTTACCATCTTCAGTACCTTAGTCAGAAGATGGTAACATTCGTTACCAAAATACATATTTACTAAATAAAAGTATATATTTTTTGTGGAATTAAGTCTTAATTTTATTTTTAGATTAATTCTAAAATGTACTTAAATATTTCTAAATTGTTAGATTTTTATTTTTCATAATATTTCTTAAAAATTGCCTATACAGAATCCCTTAAAAATCGCAGGTGTTGCGGCCTCTTAAGTAATATGTAGCCAAAAATATAAGAGCACAAAGTGAAATTTGGAAGATTTTTAGTAGCCGGTACTCCATATTAGGTACATTCAATTTTTTTTAAAGGATCAAAACTCTTTTTGGGCGGGTAGAAATTATAAAACTTGGTGGGCCGGTTAGCTTCCCTATCCGGCACTGGCTATAGCTTAGCGGCGAATAGGCACGGTTTATTTTATTATTAATTTCGATTTTCATAATTGTAATAGAATTTGTCGTCGTACATCATATCATTATCAAATTTCAATTAATAATTTCAGTTTTCATCTTCTGACGTATAGGTATTTCATATTTTTATGCTTGTATTTTATAAGAATAATATTATATTATAATATAGGTACACCTATATTCTATAAAAAAGTTTAAATTTTAAATTAAAACAACCGCCAACTATTTTATATTTATCAATAATGTTTTTGATATTTTATTGTAGGTACGGATGTACCCAAAAACGTCTTTCCCTTTCGGAGGTGCATTATATTTAAATTAAGTGATGAATAATTATAAAAAAACAAGACTGAAGACAATTGTCTGAAAATCAGAAATTCTGAACTACATAATATATAAGATTATATTTATAATGTATGTGCCGCGCCGCAACATAACCGCTATGTACATTTTCCTCGGCGATTTTAAAGAGGTTTATCACCGTAGCGAAAACTGGATGGCGGGTGCTACCTTATTATACTTTTGGTTTTCAATTCCAAAGAAAGATATCAGCTGTATATTGAGAAAACCCGAGTATATTGTATACCTATGTATTTTAACAGGATACAAACGATAATTAAGTCAACATTTTTTGACCGGACTTAATTTCAAAGTTTACCATTTATATTGGGCCGGCGATTGAACCTCTAATATTGCAATATTTTTAGTAACCTATTAATATGTATTTTCATTGCAGGTCTCACCACTGCCTTATAAAATTTACCTTTTAACCTAATAGGGATTCTTTTATCACACAGAATACCTGACGCTTCTCTCCACTTTGTCCATCCACACTTAATCCTGTGTTTCATATC